>BLKR01010836.1:0-45116 GCA_011170035.1 Teleogryllus occipitalis
ATTATTATTATTATTATTATTATTATTATTATTATTATTATTATTATTTATTTTTTATTATTACTTTCTGTTCAACGATATGTCTTTCAGAGCTTTGAAATTTACAAAGGACAGTCGTCATGGACACTAAACAGTAACCTCTTTAAAAGGATTTATTAAGGTAAAATTGAGAAAAAAAATGTGGTAAAGATAAGATTGGATTGGAAATATGAGAAAATAAAACTACAGAAGATGAAATTTGTCTTTAGAAAATTTAGAATTAATTCCATGAGGAAAGGGATAAGATTTACCAAGATGAAAACATTGTGCATGATGTAATGAAGGAAGAGAGTTCAAAAATTTGAGACTATAATTTTTAATCAGTCATGTATTGTAGGGAGATTTAATTCATTATGAATTTGTGTATTGGGAATAAACCAAGGTGTATGTTGAATTTTTCTAAAGAATTTGTTTTGGGTATTTTGAGCTTTTTGTATTTTTGATTTAGCTTCATTTGACAAAATTGGATATGCATATGTTAAAGTAGGCCTATTAATTGAAGTGTATATTAATTTAGCAGTTTTAACATGAAGAGTTTAGTTATTATAAGGGAATTTAGTTTGTGTATTTAAAGTAGTTTTTTGTATCACATTTTTAATATGAATTTTCCAGTTCAGTTTTGTGTGTAAATGGAGACCTAAATATTTAACATATGAAGAGGAATAGGAGTTTTATGAATGAGAAGGGGAGGACTTATTGGCTTACATAACGTACATATTTTGGCTTGGCATTTATTCATATTGATTTTCATTTTCCAGTTGTTGGCCCAAATTGAATAACATTTAAGATCAATTTAAATACTTCGACTTGAAATACGTATTTTAAATACATTTTGCTTCAGTGTCACGTGACTAAAAATGTCGTGGAAGTAGATGTCAACGTGTAAACGCGCACTCTCGACTTTCAAGAAAAGTCACGACTGTGAAAGTCATGCCTTTCAAATGTCGTGGAATATTCCATGACATATTCCATCGTGAAAACGGGCCTTCATGCAGTCTGAGTCTGATATGCTTACAAATTCTACCGCGAGGTGTCTCTGCTATCGCAAATGCCACACCAGAATCAAGCAGAGCTTGATAAAATGTCGCGATCATGCGACACCTAGCGGCACTACCGAGAAACACGCAAAATGTCGTGACATATTCCACCGTGAAAACGGGCCTTATACAATTATATTGTGGTCCACGCAGAGAGCATATACTGGGTCCACGTGCCACTAGAGGCCATATTGCCACAGACTTCCTATCTTTCACGAAATGTACGATGAACACGCTTTCACCGCGCCTGGCAGAAGCACAGAGCAGCCCATACACAGAGCCTTCGCTCCCATGTTATTTTTTTTAATGAGGGCGGGCATAGATTAACACTATTCATCCATGGGGCGGACCATGGTGAAAATACCATCATGGTAGACATGAAAGCTTATTGTTTAACAATACCTGGTTACTATTTATAATTGTTAACATGTGTTGTACAATCTCCTCATGAAATGTAAATAAATCGTGACATACCAAAAATGACGGACACTTATTTAGGCAAATGAAGGTCGAAATATTGTAGATATTGCAAAAGACGTGGGTTTCTATGGTGCAGATACGCAGATGACACCATAGCAACGCGAGTTCGTCCTGAGACAGGTGCGGGAGCACCTTAGTAATTGCATGGTGGAAATAACCATGAGTAGCTGTGAGAGCTGGGAGGTAAACACGTAGGAAGCACCGTAGCAACGCGAAACTACGAGTTCGTTTAGAAGCAGGTGCAGGGTCCACCGTAGTGATCACGAGGTTGTGATTGGTTCTAAAATAGGATAATAAGGGTGACGTCAGCGGATGTATCGTGGAGTTTGTCAAAAAAAAAAAAAAAAAAAAAAAAGAAAGAAAGAAAGAAAGAAAAACACAGGGAGCTTTGAAGAGTTGACCAGATTGGGAATTAGGGCTTTCCGTCTCGACTGGAGGTGATGAGTGGATCGCTTGCGCGTTTTATAAAATTCGAGAGATATTTGTGGAACTTAGAAAATTTCTTGAGGTTAATTATCAAATCGGGACGTGTGATATTTCACGAGCAAAAAATAAACATTCTTCACTATAATGTTCAATCCCTTTCAAATAAAACTGAGTTTATCGAGGCAGCTCTACAGAGCGATCTAAATCAAACGGACGTTCTTTGCTTTACAGAACATTGGTTATCTCCTAATGAACTTAGCATTTTCCAAATTCCAAACTTTTACCTCGCAGGCTTTTATTGTAGAGAGAGAGAATCGCATAAAGGTCCTACGTATGGTGGTTCTTGTATTTACGTTAGAAATAATATTGATTCTATCCCCTTGGCAGAATTAAATGTGTATTCCATTGAAAATATTTTCGAAATTTCTGTTGTACATCTTACTTCACTAAAAGTGATAATACTTTGCATTTACAGACCTCCAACAAAGAGAACTGCAGATTATATTTTGTTCTTAGAAAACCTGGAGATAACACTTAACAAAGTCAGCAATCGCTCTTTTGAATCCATTGTTGTATGCGGAGATTTTAACATTGATTTTCTGGTCGAATCTTGCGAGAAAGAAAAGTTTCTCAATTTAATTAATTCCTTCAATTTAGACATTACAATTAATGTACCTACACGAATCACACAAAATTCGATGAAGGCAATTGATCAAATTATAATTAACAAAACTACTACTCGATATGAAGTTGAAACAAAAGATTTAGGATACAGTGACCACGATGCACAAATTCTTACCATTATAAGAAATGCGATCACTGACACAATAAATAATACACGTATGACTAGATTGTTTACTAAAAGTAAAATTAAATTATTCATAGACTACTTGATGCAGGAGTCATGGGAAGCGGTTTATAATACTGTTGATACAAACGAGAAATATAATTCTTTTTTTTCAACTCTTTCAATTCATTTTAACACTTGCTTTCCTCTTCAAAAACGAAAATTAAATATTTCACGGAAAAGCAATTCTTGGATAACACAAGGGATTAGGACATCTTGTAAAAACAAGCGAATTCTTTCTTTCATTTCTAAATGTCATGACGTATCTCAAGATTTCCTTATCTACTTTAAAAAATACAAAACATTGTTACGAAAAGTCATAAGGCAGGCAAAAATCATGAAAAACGATCAGGATATTTTGAACTCAAATAATAAAACAAAATCAATGTGGAATATAATAAAAAATACTACCAAATCAACTAGAAAACCCGTAGAGAATGTTGTTTTAAAATATAACGATATAAATGTCAACGATCCGGCAACAGTGGCTAGTCTCTTTAACCAATACTTTTCGAGAATTGCTGCCGATCTCACTAAGGGTCTTCAGGCACAAAATTCAAAAACAGACAGTGCACCCAAAATTTTAGACACAATGTTCGTTTCCGAAACTTCTTCCTATGAAATTCTCAAAATAATCGGTAAACTAAAAAATAAATATTCGTCCGGTTTAGATGAATTCCCAGATTCTTTGTTAAAGACTTGTGCGTATGCCATTATACACCCGTTAACTCACATATTTAATGCATCTTTATGCACTGGAACGTTTCCAGATATTTTCAAAACAGCTCAAATTAAGCCGCTCTTCAAAAAAGGCAACAAAAATGAAATTCAAAATTATCGGCCCATCTCTCTTCTATCAGTTTTTTCAAAAATATTAGAGAGACTTTTTTACGTACGAATGGAAACCTTTCTCACTAAACACGACGCGCTTTCAGATTGCCAACATGGATTTAGAAAATCAAAATCAACGGAAACAGCTATATTTTCTTTTCTTAAAGATGTCGCCTCTTCATTAGATCAAAACGAGGCACCTATTGGATTATTTTTAGATCTCTCAAAAGCTTTTGACATCATTGATCATGACATTTTACTTTCAAAATTACCTTCATATGGAATCCGTGGTATTGCTCTACATTGGTTATGTTCGTACCTTAAACAACGATCTCAGAAAGTTGAAATACCTTACTGGAATGATGGAACATTACGTACGCACCTTTCCGACTCTTTGCCCGTTGCATGTGGAGTTCCTCAAGGATCGATTTTAGGCCCTATTCTGTTCCTACTTTACGTAAACGATATGCCCTCGACGATTCGAAACGGAAGAACGGTTCTCTTTGCGGATGATACGAACATCCTTTGCAATAAAGAAACCGTAAATAGTACAATATCAGATGTTTCAAATTGGTTCCGAAATAACAAATTAATAGTAAACGAAAATAAAACGGTTTTAATGCAGTTTTCCATTTCAAATAAACAATTCTGTGCTCCATTGAAAATGAACAGTGTACCATTGACTCATGTTAATGCAACAAAATTTTTAGGTCTCTCAATTCAGTCAAACCTTAAATGGAACGTCCATTTAAATGAATTGAACACAAAATTAAGTTCATTATGCTACGCGTTCAGAATTCTTGCAAATTCAGTCAGCCTTCATACTGCTCGTTGTGTATACTTCGCGAATGTTCATTCCCGCCTGAGATATGGCATAATATTCTGGGGAAATACATCTTATAGCTCCCAGACTTTTAGATTACAAAAACGAATTGTACGAATAATAACCAAATCCCACACACGTGATTCTTGTAAGCCTATCTTCATTAATCTAGGAATTCTACCATTACCGTGTCTTTTTATTTACGAATCAGTGGTTTTTGTAAAAATGACTTGCTTAAGGGCGGGAATATATTTTCAGAAAATGCCGAAGTCTATTACTATAACACTCGACGTAGAAATCATATTCATCAGGTGACAGTTTCAACAGCTCATTACAAAAAATTCACATACAATACATGTACATTATTTTACAACACTTTGCCAGATGACATTAAACGATTAAATTCAATAGAAAAGTTTAAATCCCAAGTGAAATCGTTTCTGCTGCATAACTGTTTCTATACAATTAGAGACTATACTGAGCACACAAGAAAAGTAACATTAATTTTAACAATGATACATAATGCATTAATTACCATTTGGACTGTATAAATGAGTATAAACAACCTGTAACAACTATTGTAACACAGCTTCCGGGTCAATGACCCCCATCTCGATCAGGTTTTTCGTCCAGTTTCCCTGATCCATTGAGCAAATGCTGAGATGGCCCCTTGTTTTGCTTCTGGACATAAATGTAACTTCATTTTCTGTGCACGTCTTCTAGAATTCAGTGGGAAATACAATTATTCAAATTATCGTTTCCATGTTGTCGCGGCAGGAAGTAATAAGAGCCAAAATTTATTGCTTATTTATCCTTGAAAATAGATTTTATTACATGGGAGTTTTTTTGTTTTTTTTTTCTCCCTTTCAAAATTCAAAATTTATTGCTTATTTATCCTTGAAAATCGATTTTATTACATGGGAGTTTTTTTGTTTTTTTTCTCCCTTTCAAAATTCAAAATTTATTGCTTATTTATCCTTGAAAATCGATTTTATTACATGGGAGTTTTTTTGTTTTTTTTTCTCCCTTTCAAAATTCAAAACTTAAGTAGTATATGATTTAGTGTAGGGATCACAGAATTTTGAAAATGTGCACACAATTCACTTTTCCCCATAGCCCGTCATACGCAGTTTTTAACTGTTTTTTGACGTAAATAAATAAATAAATAAATAAATAAATAAAAGAGTGAACATTGAACTTGAACCTAGAATGTTTCCGCTCTATGTGTACAACTGGAACTTGTAAAATTTACGTGTTGCACCATTGCAAATTCGGACTTGTAATATTTGACTTTGAAATTTTATCAGTGAATTGTGAATTGCCAGGTTAGGTGATAGAAAATAATATTAGAGGGATATTATTCCGACTTGGAAAAAGTAATCACTTTGGTGATCACAAATAGGTGCCCACCTGAGGCGCAAGACAAAGAGTATATTATAAGGTTGAATATTGAAGAGCATTACGCGGAAGTTGAACCACCATACGGTATCAACACCAGCACCCACAACACAACGGCGCTAGCCGAATGCGTTTACTACGCTCCGTGAAATCACGAAGGTTAAGCGCATTCGAGACTCGCGGGTTCGTGGTTGGGTGACCGGCCAGGAACCCCGGGATCCAACGCCGTCGAGCCCCTGGCCGAAGGGATAAAAGGCACTGACTGCGACGTGACGAGATTTGACTAATATTAAAAAGTAAAAGCACGTTAATGGAGGATTACTCCGAGAAGTGCAAAGCGCTCAACGCCCCTTAAGGGGCTTGGAGACGCGTGTCAAGGTGTAGACGCAACAACCACTATCTGGCTCCAGGTTTAAGACATGGGGCCAGAGAGTTTTAGTAAGAGTGTCAGGGGAAAATCATCAAGGTTCACCGCAACTATTTGGTTTTGGTGTAATTTTAAAATACTGCACCCAGAGGCGGGATTCACGGGGAGCAAGGGGGAGGGGCAACGGCCCCCAATGTTGGTACAAGTTTTTTAAAAACATTTCATTTCGCGGATCTTCAATTTTTTATCAGAAACTATTTACTTTTCCTGTATTTTTACAAGAAATTTAATAATAATTAAGCGAACAATAATTTTATTAAGCTGAGCTAACACGATACATTAATAAATTGATGAACTTTAGTTCCGGTCTATAAAAGACGCGGGATAATGTTCAGCGTTACTATGAATATCTGGTATTAATAAATCATCTTTCAATTATATTGCTTTCAAACGTTATTTACTTATAAAATTAACAGTTTCGTGTCTAAAATCACGAGTTATAACATTCGAATTAACGTATATTATGATTATATAAATTATTTCCATTCGTAGCGTTTTTAAATATTTGAAATGCCGAAAAATAGGTGCTTCTCACGCAACAACGTTTCGTGGGTTCGCGATGCGATAAAAATTGTGTGCTTTTTTTAGAATTCCTTGTAATCTACAGAAACGTAGTCGGCAAACTGAAACGTTTAGACTACGTCCATGTAGAAAAACGCTTTCCCGGATCATTAAAAAATAAATAAAAAACAAAACAAACAAGAAATGTGTCTACGCAGCGAAAGGTACGGATTCGAAAAAGGGACCGACTGATTAACGTTTCGGTGATTTGGCAGTTCTAGCTCGAAAATAGTGTGTTAGAGACCAAAAACTGCGCGTTTACAATTTTTGAGAAAATTTTGAGAAAGTGAAAATATACGAATGATGTTTAAAACGGTTTAATATGTTATATATTGTATGTTTTCCCATTATAGTGTAAGATACTCGTATAATGTAACTAATGCATATTTGTTTGATGCCAAGTGTACAGTGAGAACAAATCGAACCTGTTATCTCAACTTAATATTTTCTGTTATACTCAATGTTCTTATAATAATTCCACTTTTCTTGTATTATAAACGCAAATCTTGTTGTTTTCATCATCACGTCGGTTCCATAACAAAAAAGTGTCATTTTTTCAAACAACAGAACAATTTCCATTATAAATTTATAATAAATACTAAAATAAATGCACAGAACTCTTGCCGCCATTTTCAAAGGGTATTTAAAGCCAATTGATTTAGTGACGGGGAAATGGTAAAATTTGTTTTTCATTTTTTAACTACAGCTCAGTAATGGGAACTAGTTGTGCTACGGAATGGCACAGATTTTCTCATACTAATTAGTTTTCTAATTTCATTTGGTCTGGGCGAACTTTGCATCAGTCTTGCCCTATCCTCTTGCCAGCTGCCCACTTTCGCCGTCCAAAGTTAATATTTTTCAAAAATTTCAAAGTTAAAATTGTTGATGAAAACTTTGAAGCCGTATTGAAGAAAACAGTGTTTAAACTTTGTTGTTAATGCGAAATTTGGAACTTTTTCACAGAAATCTTTTGAATTTTCAAAAACATTTATAGGACGTCCTTTGTAACTCTTCCACTCACAAATGCAATAACGTATACAAATCGATGGAAATATTCATATGAAAGGTGTGAGTGATATTAAAAAAATACATTTGTGTAATTTTTAAAAAAACAAAAGAATATAGCAAAATGAAGTGTACATCATATTAAACAGTGCAATTAGCACTATCCGTACGAAAAGTTTGAAGAAAAAATTAGGAGCCATTTTTGAGAAAATGGCATTTGAGCATTTTTAAAAATGCGGAATTTTGAGTTTGTTTTCTCAGAAAAGTTTTGAGTTTTTGAGAAACTTACGTGACATCATTTAAAACACATATACTTTAAAATGCAATAATGTGAACAAATCGCCGCTAATGCAAATATTATCGACGTGAGATGCAAATAATTTTAACTTAATGGCAAATTAATTTAACAAAAAATTGTTGAGTTTTCGAGAAACTTTATATGATATTATTTTGAGCATATGTACTCACAATAATTTGTTCATAAACAGTGAACAAATTGTCGCTAATGTAAATATTAAGGACGTGTGGCACATGTCAAAAAATTAGTTTTGTAATTTTTGAAAAAACAAAAGAATAGACCAATATGGTGTTTACGTCATCGTATAGAGTGCATTTAGTACTATCTCTACCAAACTTTTAAAGAAAAAATATGGAGCCTTTTTGAGAAAATCTTGTTTTTGTATTTTTTTTAATTTCAAATATTGCATGCAATATTGACTAAACGACTAAAATTTTCAAAAAATGTACATGACTTAAATGAAAGAACTAATTATGGACAAGAAATATCATTTGAAGGAAAGATCTCTATCTTCAATTTTGTAGTTGTAGGAAGACGCGAAAAAAATTCAAAAGTTTGCAACTTTCGAAAATTCAGAGTTAAAGTGAGATTCAAAGTCCATGAAAATCGGACCTATACGACATTTGTACGTGTATTTTACTCTATTTTTACAAGAAATTTAAAGAAAACATTTGGAGCTAGATTTGAGAATATGTTGAAAATGTCCGGGGGACTTCATGTAAAGTACACCCAAATTTTCAAGAAAGTTTTTCAAAATATCAGCGCCTTACGTCGAGCCATGTCGACCGCGCAATATCCATTTTGGAAAATAATCCTACTATAGTTTAGGCGCTAGTGGTGTTCACAGGCGGGCAGACGGACGGTTGTAAGAAAACCAACACTTTTTTGGTATCAGGGGACCCCAAAATGTGTATTTTCCTTTAATTCTCGAAAGCGATTTTGCGCAGCATTACGTAAATTTCTCTTTACTGCGAGTATTACTCGTATACGAGAAAGTAAAGCTGTTGTTCTCATAGTAGTATAAATCATTGTCTTATTTTTCATATTTTTTAACCAGGTACAAAAGTGTTAAGTTAACAAAAAAAATTAAATTAAAAACAGGTTTCTGGCTGTAGAGGGGTATGGGTGGTGGTACGGGGGCCAAGAAACCTTTTTTATATTAAATTATAGTGTTACTACTCAATGTCATTTGGTTTAGGGGAACTTTTTACTATGGTGTTTGGGGGGACCCTTTGCCCCCCTTCCCCTATATAAGATCCGAAATCAAGCCTCTGACTGCACCTATTCAGTTCCATAATCTTGATACAAAAAATTATGATGAAATAATTTTATCTGTATCTTATTTTTGTGTATATCCCTGAGAAACTTGCATATTGGCATCCATGACCCCAATTTTCTTTTTAATCCAAGCATTTATACATATTATACATTTAGTAGTTATATTTTATTATTAAGAACATATCTAGTATGGAGAAACACAATTATAGCATGGAATAAGGGTGAATAAATGAACCTAGAACATAATTCAATTCATAAAACTTTAATACATAATTTTATTTGTTCATAATATAATATGTACAATACTCTGAAAGACATATATTTATACATGTAAACAATAATAGCAGTTACCAATCTTTAAAGACCATAACTGTAATATAAATAGTACATTTGGTAGATTGAGGAATTTTGGATAATATTGAGTATAAATCTTTTTTCAGTACCTACCATAATTATATGACAATTCAACTAAAGAAATCTTAATATTTTTTTTATTAATTTTAATGTTGGGCCCTACATTGTAACTGTCATATTGAAAAATAATAAAATGCCTGTTCACAAAATAGCTAATAATATTTTACCTTTGAATTATATTAGTATTCTAACACTTCTATTTAGTCAGTCACTCTATATTCTTTTGGTAACACTAATGTCATTTACTTAAACATTTCTGTGGACATTTATTGTTATTTTCCTCATGAATTTTACAAGTATAGTCAAGGTTACATGTTTAAGTTTGATGTATCCACAAAAACACACACCAGAATGGTTTCCAAATTGATTCAGGGTATAATTTAATTAGAATTTTTAAAAAAAATTCTAGTAGACTTTTTCCTGATTTCAATAATAATATTCTTGAATACATGACAACACTTTGTAGTAATAAAAATGTAAATGGTAGGACATATAACATAAAATATATTTAACGTACAGAAAATAAGAAATTGAAGCACTTATTTGGTACATATTTAAAGCTCATGATTTTGAAACAAAACAAATTTGGATAACAGTTCAGGTAAATCTTCTGTTTAACACAGGATAAAATAGGTTTAATCTATGTACAAATAAATACTGAAAATACAAAATAGATCTATGCAAACTTTGGTTTCTTAGCTTTAATTTACATAAGGAGGCAATTGCCTATATATTATTACTTATACTTGGTTTATCTCCACAAGAATGCACCTTTGTTTCACGTCAAAGATGGGGAGAGATCATCACATGTTGTTTTCTAGCATACCTGCAGAAATTGAACACGTGGAAAGAAACCATTTATACATAATACATTATTTTCCATCCAACTACATATATTCCTACATAAACACTTTGATCTCCTATGATGAACACATAGGGAAGGTTAATATTTTAAGATACTTATTTTTACAGTAACTAATATGATTCTTTTACCTAGTCTGGTATTAGAAATACAAAATGTTTGTAAAACAAAAGCAGGTACAATCACATGAAAAAATATGAAGGTTGTGATTTAAAAACGCAAAGTCATTTGTGTTTTCTTTACGTTTGATTTCATCTGATATAAGAGTTTTTAAAATGACCATTGTATTTTTCTGATGGATAGTACATACTTCAGGTAAATAACATTTGCTCCTATTGTCAGTTTTCAATAAATAGAATTCAATAATTTTTGTTCTAAATAATTCATCATCAACTCTTTTATATTAGTAAAAAAACATTTAATTCCCTCAAACATTTTTCTTCTGTGACTGACAGATGGCTATCAATCACTGGAAGCCCAGTCTCTAGTGTACTTTATACAACACAGTGGCAAGTTTATTGAAGTATGTCTGTTTGAGCCATTTCTGATAAGATTTCTTTTCGCAGTATAAAGCTAGAAAAGTTAAAGTAATGTCTATATGAATATTCATGTTTATAAATGGTGTTTATTTCTTTGTGTGATTCATGAAAGGAAATGAAAGGGCTTCTGTGTAAATGTTGGCAAACATTTGAAAACAAATGCATTCATCAGTTCATTTTGCTTTTAAAGCAAGTTGCCTTTGCCACTGGATACATAAAGGCTTGTACTCTCCTTCATTTCAGTTTCCAACCTGCGTGAATGTGCTACACAAATACAAATATACCCCAGAAATCTGTACCTACCGGGAAAATATACAACTTACTCTTGGCACATGTATTGATCAAATTTTTTAAGCTATTATAAGAGCTTACTTCTTTTCAAGGGAAGAAAGGGCAATAAAGTGATTTACAGAGAATTATTTATCCAAACATGTATTATCTAATTCCTATCATTCATACACAATTCTTGCAAAGTTCCCTCCTTATCATTTATCATCCCAATTGTAAAAATCCATTGCGGATGAAGTGTTCCCCATTGGAAAATTTCCTTACAATCCATTATTTCTGGTTAAATAGGAATCTACTTTAAGAGTATTATGTTTATTTCCCCATCCAACCAAGAAGACCTCTAGAAATCTACGCATTCTCCATCGAATAAAGGGATAGGTGATTGCAAAGTTTGTGTGTTTTATTTTTAAAAAAAGGTATAACTGAAGGGTCATATGAAAATAATGAAACCATTTGCTAACAAATTGAAACGAAATCTCTAATTGTTCAGAGAACATGATAAAATAGTGCAAAACGTAACACAAACACTTCTACTAATACTTGAAAACAATCATGGCATGAATCCATGGAAAAGGAATGATCATGGAGTGCCACAAGGCAAACACAGAGCACTAGATCTCCTTGCTGTGTCAACACAGCAACCAGCATACGAAGCCTCCAATGAGAAATCACTGCTCTTTCAATCGTTGCCGGTGGCGGAGAAGGTGGTTGAAGACGTCAAGTAACGGTATTCGTACCGTTGGTGTCAAACGTTCATTGCGTAATAGACCGACGTAGCGGCGGCGGGGGCGGTGGGGGTGGCGGCGGGGGACTGCTGCGAAGGCGACAGGGGCTGCTGGCTGGCTGCAGCGGTGGGCGCGTGGTACAGCGAGTCCTGCAATTCATCATCATCATCATCATCATCATCATCATCATCATCATCATCATCATCATGGATTTCGCTGTTGTTTTTTCTTCCTCCCCCCCCCCTAATTTTCTCATACAGCGAGGTCAGCGCTTTTACAAGACAGGACAGAGCATGCATAGCACTAGAACCTCAAACAGCGAGTACACTCTCACTGCAGACCTCAAATAATCTATAGTATACGAAATGACAGTGGGAAAATAGTGGTATAGATTATGTTTCTAGGTATTAAATGCGACAAAAAGAAGGGATAGGAAGATTGATATGATTGGCCTAGATTAAAAGTGTGTTTGTTGCAAATCGTCTAAGGAGTCGAAGAATTTCTGACTGTGATAATTTATTTAAGTGTGAATAGTTTTAATTTTTAGTTCATTGTATGGAATATGTTAGGAATGCACCATAGAGCATGAAGAATTTTATGGATGAATTTATTCTGGAGTATCTGAATTTTGTTAATGTGAGATTTGGCCGCATTGGACCAGATGGGACAGGCATACATTAGTGTGGGACGAATGATTGGAATATATATTAGTTTGGCAGAATGAATATGTAGAGGAGATTTATAGTTAATAATAGAATGAAGTTTATGTATTTTTATGTAAGTTTTAAGAATACTATTTTTAATGTGTATATTCCATGTAAGCTTTGTAAGAAGAACCACGGTATTTGATAGGTGAGTTAGAAGAATGCCATGGTATTTTTTGGATTATATAATAATAATTCAGATGGAATGATAGGTTTGCATAGTGTAAAAATTTTGGCTTGACATTTTGTCATATTAATTTTTATTTGCCAATTTGTAGCCCATGATTAGAAGCCCCAAAAGTAGAAGGTCGGATTGTAATCTATCCGTGGCAGTTGATATATTTTTATGACTGATGAAGAGAGCCGTATCGTCAGCAAGGAGGGCTAAATCTGAGTAAATGAAAGTGGGAATGTTGTAAAGATAGGTATTAAAAAGAAGGGGAGAGAGACAGGATCATTGAGGCACACTGGCAGATACTGAAAATAGTTGTGAAAAGGTGTGATTAATTTTAACACAGAATTTACGATTACTTAGAAAATTTTGGATTATTTTAAACAGGTATGCTGGAGTTCCAATTGGAAGTAGTTTATAAATGAGACCATTATGCCAAACTTTGTAAAATCTCTTTTCAATATCTAAGAGAATTGCAATGTTGTTTTAATGGAAAGAAGTGGACAGAATGTTCATTTTTTTCTGTTTTTCTTAAAAGTTGAGTTGTTGCATGTTTGTGTGTAAATCCAAATTGTATAGGGGGAATAATTTTATTAGATGTTTTGTAGTCATGCAGGACAAATTTTTCATTTGAAATAAGATGAGTTTCTGTGATGCAAGCTATTTGAAAAATGTATTTACGGAGGAATAATACGCATTTCGAAGTATTAAATGAAACAAACCAGAAAATTTTATATTAAGTACATTCGGAGCAAGAGTTGATCATATTTGCTAAATTACAAAACTGAATGCAAGCATAACTACACAAATAATATATTTTCAGGCAAATAATAAAACCTGCGTCTCTTTTTTTATGTTGACCACCTTCGATGGCAGTGCGGGCGAGGCGTAGTGGGAGGGGTGGTGCAGTGCGGAGCAGGGAAGGCGAGGGCAGAGGCGAGGGCAGGGGCGAGGGCAGGGGCGAGGGCAGGGGCGAGGGCAGGGGCGAGGGCAGGGGTGAGGGCAGGGGCGAGGGCAGGGGCGAGGGCGAGGGGGGTCAGTGACGAGGGCGGAGGCGAGGGTAGGGGTGTGGTAAGTGGCGTGGGCAGGGGCGAGAGCGGGGTCGAGGGCAGAGACGAGGGCAGGGGCGTGGGCGGGGGCATGGGCGAGGGCAGGGGCGAGGGCAGGGGCGAGGGCAGGGGCGAGGGCAGGGGCGAGAGCAGGGGTGAGGGCAGGGGCGAGGGGAGGGGCGAGGGCGGGGGCGGGCGGGGGCGAGGGCGGGGGGCGAGGGCAGGGGTGAGGTCAGTGGCGGGGTAGGGGCGAGGGCGGCGGCGACGGCAGGGGTGAGGACAGGGGTGAGGGAAGGGGTGAGGGCAGGAGTGCGAGCAGGGGTAAGAGCAGGGGCGAGGACAGGGGCGAGTGAGGGCAGGGGCGAGGGCATGGGCGAGGACATGGGCGAAAGCAGGGGTGAGGGCAGGGGCGAGAGCAGGGGCGAGAGCAGGGACGAGAGCAGGAGCGAGGGAAGGGGTGATGGCAGGGGCGAGGGCAGGGGCGAGGGCAGGGGCGAGGGCGGGGGCGAGGGCGGGGGCGAGGGCAGGGGCGAGGTCAGTGGCGGGGGCAGGGGCGAGGGCGGGGGCGACGGCAGGGGTGAGGACAGGGGTGAGGGATGGGGCGAGGGCAGGAGTGCGAGCAGGGGTAAGAGCATGGGCAAGGACAGGGGCGAGGGCAGGGGCGAGAGCGAGGTCAGTGACGAGGGCGGAGGCGAGGGTAGGGGCGTGGTCAGTGGCGTGGGCAGGGGCGAGAGCGGGGTCGAGGGCAGGGGCGAGGTCAGTGGCGGGGGTAGGGGCGAGGGCGGCGGCGACGGCAGGGGTGAGGACAGGGGTGAGGGAAGGGGTGAGGGCAGGAGTGCGAGGGACAGGGGCGAGGGCAGGGGCGAGGGCATGGGCGAGGACATGGGCGAAAGCAGGGGTGAGGGCAGGGGCGAGAGCAGGGGCGAGAGCAGGGACGAGAGCAGGAGCGAGGGAAGGGGTGATGGCAGGGGCGAGGGCAGGGGCGAGGGCAGGGGCGAGGGCGGGGGCGAGGGCGGGGGCGAGGGCAGGGGCGAGGTCAGTGGCGGGGGCAGGGGCGAGGGCGGGGGCGACGGCAGGGGTGAGGACAGGGGTGAGGGATGGGGCGAGGGCAGGAGTGCGAGCAGGGGTAAGAGCATGGGCAAGGACAGGGGCGAGGGCAGGGGCGAGGGCGAGGTCAGTGACGAGGGCGGAGGCGAGGGTAGGGGCGTGGTCAGTGGCGTGGGCGAGGGCGAGGGCAGGGGCGAGGGCAGGGGCGAGGGCATGGGCGAGGACATGGGCGAGGGCAGGGTGAGGGCAGGGCGAGGGCAGAGAGCACGGGCGAGAGCAGGGACGAGAGCAGGAGCGAGGGAAGGGGTGATGGCAGGGGCGAGGGGCGAGGGCAGGGGCGAGGGCGGGGGCGAGGGCGGGGGCGAGGGCAGGGGCGAGGTCAGTGGCGGGGGCAGGGGCGAGGGCGGGGGCGACGGCAGGGGTGAGGACAGGGGTGAGGGATGGGGCGAGGGCAGGAGTGCGAGCAGGGGTAAGAGCAGGGGCAAGGACAGGGGCGAGGGCAGGGGCGAGGGCGAGGTCAGTGACGAGGGCGGAGGCGAGGGTAGGGGCGTGGTCAGTGGCGTGGGCAGGGGCGAGAGCGGGGTCGAGGGCAGGGGCGAGGGCAGAGACGAGGGCAGGGGCGTGGGCGGGGGCATGGGCGAGGGCAGGGGCGAGAGCAGGGGCGAGAGCAGGGCCAAGGGCAGGGGCGAAGGCAGGTGCGAGGGACGGGGCGAGCGCGGGGGTGAGGGCAGGGCGGGGACGATGGCGAGGCGAAGGCGTGGGCCGGGGCGAGCGCGAGCGCGAGGGCGAGGGCGAGGGCGTACCTGCGGGAAGCTGGGCGAGGAGCTGGCGGCGCCCTCGGGCACGCCGCGCTCCGCGCCGCCGGCGCCGCCGTACTTGAGCGAGCGCGTGGGGCTGGACGAGGCCGTGGACGAGGACGAGCTGCTGATGTTCTGGTAGGGCAGCGGCGAGGCCGCGCGGCGCGGCCCGGGCGGCGCGCCCCCGCCCACGCCCCCGCTGGGCGACTGCCCGCCGCCCGCGGACACCGCCTTGCCCGGGTCCGGGAACGGAACGCCGCCCTGCGGACACACACACTGAAGATGTTAACGCACACGGCGGGTTCAGACGCGTGCTCTTTCTATTCACTGTTCGACTCCTTCAATATCGTATTGCGCGGGTCTGCTCTTTCTATTCACTGTTGGATTGCTCCAAAATCGTGTGCAATTGCACTGAATGAAGCGAGTGGTGCTACATTATCACACACTTTCTCGCATTATTTCTAATGCGGGTCAGACACGTGCTCTTTCTATTCACGGTTGGATTCCTCCCAAATCGTGTGGAATTTCACTGAATGAAACTGAGTGGTGCTACATCATCATACACTTTCTCGCATTATTTCTAATTTTTGCAATTCTTGGAAATTCAAGAATTTAAGCCTGTGCCTTTTGTAAGGTAGCCAAAACGAAATCCGGCCGCTGGGACCACCCCTAGGAAAGCGCAGAGAAGACTCGCTATTACACTCCGATTTAAATGTATTGTCCCTTGGCGGTCACGAGCTGGAAGGAGAGAGAGAGAGAGAGAGAGAGAGAGAGAGAGAGAGAGAGAGAGAGAGAGAGAGAGAGAGAGAGAGGGGGAAACTGTCATATAATAGGAAACTTCCTTGCACTTAAAATTTTTGGTACTGAAGTTCCCGAATGGATGATAGTGTCTCCCTCTCTTTCCACCTCGTGACCCTAAAGGGACACTACATTTTAATCGGAGCACAGGGCAGAGGTCGTGTCTCTGCGTCGAGTAGCAGCAATTAAGAGTCAATCCACACCGCCGAATGCTATAGTTCCTACTAGCACTCGAACGCGATACATTGCTGGGTAAAGAATGAGTACGCAATCCTTTTTGAAGAAAAGTTGTGAGTTGATGATTAAGCTTCTGTATACACATTTAATAAATTCTAGTTCATCATCAGATGGTGCTTACGGTACGAGTAAGTCTGGGCACCTATAATATCAACTTACTATATAACAGGCATGCACAGCCTGAAAGAAGAGGAGGAACCAACAAACATTTCTGGCGAACTACATTTCTAGCAAAAAAAAAAAATGTATTTACAGACGACATATTTTACTATTTAAATATATAAAACATACAACGATAAGAAATTATAACATTAATGATACAATTAAGAAATTCATTTTATTTTATTTGAATCATTGGCAGATGGCTTGGAGAGCCCTTTCTCCAAATTTCCTACAACCATTCCCCAAATTATCAGGCTCACAAATAGAAAAATGAGGATAGAACAATGCGGAAATAGTCAAATGTTTTATTACATACGGCTACGAAGCCCCTTTCCAACTGTACGCCGATAGTCTCTGAGAACCAAGAGCAGTCTAAGCGATCCCGGCGTGAAGCGAAGTAGCGGTTTACGAGTGCAAGTGAAGTGTGTAGTGCCCAGCAAGGCAACGGACATTCTCTCCTGCATTTTCGGCGATTAGGCAAAGTTAATTTTGAACATCTACTGGCAAACGGCGACTAGGCATTCTTATGGTTATACGGTACTTGTGCTTTCTATGGTACATTGTGTTGTAAAGTGTGTGGAAATATAATAACTGTTTATGAACTTGGTCTATTGTTTTGGATATAACAAGGGCGGGGGAGGTCCTCGGTTTGAGCCCTGAAGGCGGAAGGATTTTCGACACTAGCTTTTCAGCTAGGTCGAATTCAGTCGCTGTCTGGAGGAGAATTCTAGCGACCGGCTGCTCTGATCGGTAGTTTTCTGTGGTTTCTCCGATCAACACCAGGCGAATGCCGGAGTAGTACCCTTACAAACGGGCCACGGACCGCGCGCGATCTGTCCTCCCTCTTCCTTGTCCTATCTTCTCCTCTTACACACACACTTACACTAACATACACCACACTACCACATGTTCCGGGAGACCGGTCGGGAGTTTAGAGCTTGTCCCGCCTGGGGCGGTGCCCCGCTGGTGGGAGAGTCCTGGTTAGGGGGAAACCCCACTAGCCGACTGTAGGTCGGCGCCGGATCTCGCCATCCAGCGGGAGATTACCACCATCTCCCAAGAAAAAACATGCACTACACTAACGGGACTAATGACCAGAGCAGTTGACGCGCCCGGAAACACGAAAAAATCAATCAATCAATCAAGGGCGGGGGGGGGGTGCACTCACCTTGTAGGGCACGGCGGGGCTGCCGGAGCCGCCGTTGGGGGGCGGGGCGGGGTAGTAGCGGCCGCCGCCGGCCGGGTAGAGCGGGGTGCCCGCCGTCTGCGTGCCGCGCGCCACGCCGTAGCCCGGGCTCACGGCGCCCGCGGCGGCGGCGGCGGCCTGGGCGGAGGCGGGCGGCGGGGGCGGGTAGGGCTGCGCCTGCGAGGGCGAGCCCAGGCCGCGCTGCGGGCTGTCGCTGCGCGCCCCCACGCCCACGCCCGCGCGCGCCAGCAGGTGCACCTGCACACACGCCCACGCACATGTACTTTAAACAGTGAAGAAAAAAATTTCCTCCCTGCTGTAAGCGTACGATAAGGTCAATTTCTAATCAATGATCGGTGAAAATAGTTTGGTTCATTTCAATTCAGTGACGACTTATTTTACGTGGCAAGACTCAGGCCTTCACGCCTGCTCTTCCGTCTAAATACGTAAACTTTGCTATTCTCTTTTCACCATCTAGCGGAGAAAAAAGGAATCACTAGGGCGACGAAACAGAAAATTTAATAAATTTAAGAAAATTTAGCTCAGATGCTTCTTTTTGGCTGGAAGATATTTTACATGCAGTAAATCTATAACACGGGACAGCCGTCTTTACTTCCCCTCCAAAGGAGGGCGTACGAAAGATTATTTCCCCCTTAAAAAATTCACGGTTTCGATCGTGACTGAACCTGCCAACTAGGGTATAACAGTCCGATACTCTAACAGTTCCCAGTTCCCAGATGGAAGACAGTCGTACCTGCACGGGCGCGCCCGTCTGGTAGGGCACGCGGATGGTTTGCTGCTGGCCGCCGCTCACGCGGATGACGGACGCGGCCGCCGCCGCTGCCGCCGCCGCCGCCGCGCTGCCCGGCACGGGGCTGGCGCGGCTGGAGCCCGGGTGCGGCAGCGTGCTGTAGTGCGGCTCGATCACGGCCGTGATGTTGGGGTCGCCGAACGGCGCTGACAGACGCACGCTCGCCGCGTACGGTGGCTGTTGCCCGCCCTGCGCATTGCACAGTGGCCGTGTTTATCAATTTATAATGAAGATTCGACTGAAAACAAATTAAAAATAGCAAGAACAAATAAAAAGACGGCTTGAAAGCCGGAGCGCCATCAGCACACATCGGATGTTCAGGGAAATGCCTATATTTTTTCTAGAGATCTTATTTAAAGGTTGATAATATATGTTCACGAATCATGACAAATGATGACATATGACGAAGTTTTATAAAGCTTCTTTTTGCTTACCTGCTGCTGCTGGGGCGGCGGCGCGCCGGGGGCGACGGGCGAGAGGCGCATGTGCACGAGGCCGGGGGCGGCGCGGCGGCCGTACACCACGGCGCGGTCCAGGCTCTGGAAGCGCGCGTCGGCCGCCGCCGCGGCCGCCGCCGCCGCCACCGCCGCCGCCGCGTACTGCGGGTGGTAGGGCACGAGCGTGCCGTCGGGCGCCGTGGCGGCGGCGGGGGCGCCGGCGGGGCCGGGGCCCGGCGCGAAGGAGCGGGGCAGCGTGCCGGGGGGCGGCGGGGAGCCCGCCGCCGGCGCGTGCTGCGGCTGCAGGTGCGGCGGCGCGTGGTGCGGCGCGTGCAGCGGGCGCGGGTGCGCGTGCGCGTGCGGGTGAGGATGAGGGGGCGGGGCCGCCGCGTACAGCGTGCCGTCCCCGCCCACGCGCACCAGCTGCGGTTGCGGCGGCGCCGCGGCGTACAGGCTGCCCGTCGACGCGTACATGATCTGGCTCGGGCTCACGTACCTGCGCACCCAAAGGCCACGGGCGGTTACACACACAAGTCAATGTCTTCTCTAGTACCTAGTTCATAACTAGGGGGCGGATTTTGATGACCTAAATCATCGCTCTTAAAATGCTCTGAAAGTGCTTTAAAATGCCCTAAGGCCAAAGAAAAAAGGACGTAAACAATGTGATCAAAACCTGTTCAGATGAATTGTAGGAATTCTGATGTGGTATTGTTGACGTTCTTATGAGAAGAAATAAAAGAGGTCATCTTCGTCAACATATTAGTTTTATTAAGATATTTATTTATAATTTTGTTATATCTTTCTGTATCTTGTAGACTGACGATGACGGCAAATCCGTCGAAAGCCGGCTATCTTAATAAAACTAATATGTTGACGAAGATGACCTCTTTTATTTCTTCTCAGTTCAGATGAACAACTTAATCTGTTGGATACGTTACTGATGTAATCTAGGCGTCTTCCTTTTGATGGAGTGACCTCATCTTGAAAACTTTTGGTTTGGACTGTTCTTTACCAGGAAATCTCTGTCTTTAGTTATCGCGAAATCGGCCGAACCGGCAAAGGTACCAATATATGTCACAAGAATTACACACAACGGCTGTCAAAACAAATCGAATAGGCTGCTGAGTAATTCTGTGAAGAACATTGTTGCATCCCGTAAATATTATTTGAAGCAAGTACCATTTAAAATGACATTAAAATCGATTAAATCTGCAAAAAATACATTAAAATGAGGAAAAAGGGTAAAAGTGACTTATTTGTCGAAATCGACAAAAAATGCAAAATAATGACCTATAAAAATGGGTTATTTCCTTTTGTCATTACATAAAATGAATTTCTATACTAAATGGCATTTTTCTAAAGTGAAAAGAAAAAAATAAATATCATTAAAATCCGGTCCCTATTCATAACAAATGAATTTCTTGAATATTAACTTGTGATTAAATCAATATTCTATCTTTACAGTTGGCGATTGTAATTATTACATTCCCAAATCGCTCCTAGTGTTCACTCTCAAACAAGTTCATCAGCTACTTACTGCTACATACTACTACTAGTAGCTACAGCTGGTAGTTCTGAGTAAGTTCATGTACTACATAGTACATATAGTAGTACTGAGCAAAACAAAATTTATTTATTTATTTAGCGTCAAAGTACATTTAAAAACTTAGACGTACTATAGAGAGAACGGTATCCTGTGCACACGTTTTCTTCAATTCTGGGTTCTCTGCTCTATCCCACATACAAGTTGAATTATGGATACTGGTGGAGCCGAGCGTTTTTGCCAGATATGGATAAGACAATATTAGTTTCTATGTAAAAAGCACTACTATTTGCAAAGGTAAAGAAGACACAGATCTTGGCTATTACTCCTCATCGCGCCCTTCGTGAAGGAATCGACGTACTGGCGCGAGAGCACGGAGAACGTTAATTTGAATAACTATAGTACTCACTGAAATCTGAAACACGTGCACACTTAGTGAAGTTATATTTATGTCTAGAAGCAAAACAAGGGGCCATTTCAGCATTAGTTATTATATTCATATATTATATGAATATTATTTCAAATGTACAAACCATTGAATTTACATCTTGCTTACAATAAAATGTGCGTTAACAACAGATATTTGAAGAACTTTCTTTTACCACATAAAATATGTAAAGCAAGAAATTGTAATTCGTTTTTTTCAATTTTCATAAAACTAGAGTGACTGTGGATTCATTTTCATGAGCGAATATGATGTTAAAATACCTTTGCACATTGTCTAATATACGAATTTATGAATGCTTGTCCCAAATGACTGAAATATCACCTAATGGCAAGGAAAAAGTTTTAACTATTCGGTAAATGAAACTGTTTAAAGGTAAAGGACGAATATGGCTATTTTCATAACAAATGGATACCTTCTCAACCCGTATTTAAATTAATACTCCGAACATCGTTTTCAAAATCACACCTTGGGTACATTAATACTCTCCTTGATGATTTTGAATAACCCGTTTTACTCAAAGAGAGCGATATACTATGCTTATTGGCTGCGCTTTTCACCAACGCGCTGTGACACCTTTCTATGCATCACGAATCATATCCAGAAAGGGACTAAAATAAAATAATTCATGTATAGATACTATCAAAAGCCAGGAATTGATACCCCGTACTAATTGGCATCGACCTGATTTAAAATTCCGTAAATACTCTGCTCTAAGTGTATTTTGTCTTCACTCGTCATCCAGTATAACATCATCAGACATTCGTAAACAGAACCTGGCAGGCCATTAGTATTGCTTATTATTTCAGAGCAAGTGAGAAACCTGATGCAAGTACATTTGTGAGATCTAAATACCCGGGTCCACAGATTCCCTTTCATTCAGAATTTGAAATTGTGATGTGTTAGAAATGAAATATATTATATATTTTCAGAATTAATTAAAAAAATAATTGTTATACACGAGCTAATAATGGAAACGTGAGTTTTCCTGAAAAACGTTTCCGTAATCAGTTTAGTAATGTGACTACTACTTAGTGAAAGTTAATAATAGCTTTATCATTAATGCACATGAGATTGATCTCTTAGCTCTAATCCTCAATAGGTACTATTATCACAGAGGAGTCCGCGGCTTAATCTATATTATTTACTCCAGTCATAAAGATATAACTTTCAGACATCTATCATTATATAAAGCTCATCCTTTCTGATAATGCATTTCTAATATGACGTTATCTTTTATAGTCGGAGATAAAATATCTTGACCATCACTGCTACCTTCAACCATACGATGCAAACAAGCTGCACAAAATATCAATACGAAATTGTCTTACGAAGTTTTTTAAAAACCGTCTGAGCACATTACTTTCGAAGTGTAAGTCGTAGTCACAGATATTTTAAGTTTATATTTTATAGATTTTTTTGTTGAGAAATTTTTAGACAGTAATTTTTAAAATAATTAAACACACACACATTAACAGAGTACTGGTCTCTGAGGCCACAGAATGCATAGGCTTCCTTCAAGGATATTAGGAACTCTTTGACTTACTTCTAAATGGAGTAAGATATGTATTTAAAAAAAATATTGAGACGAACTCCTCAAGAAGAGAAAAAGAAATTCTCGAAACTAGAGAGAGATGAAATACATTAGAAATTTGCTTTATTTAAAAAAAATTGTTTTTAACTAAAATATGTTTTATGTTTAATGCGTGTGTGTGTGTGTGTGTGTGTGTGTTATTAATAATATTAAAGATGACCGTCTAAAAAATTTCTGGAGAAAAATCCTCTGAAATAAAAAAAAACAAAACATCCTTTCTCTGGACCTTCGTGGATGTTCGAGAGACGCCGTGTCCTAGGCATTGGTAGTTTCGACCGCAATTCTACGACCTTTCTCAGGGCGAAATGCACGGAAATGCACTATGCACCAATTAATATACAAAGCTTCTCCTCCACCCGGCAATTGTTGGCACCTGTGCCTAGGACGCGGCGTCTCGTGGACAGCCAAGTAGTCACTGACACCGGCCCGGGAGCGTACAGTCAGAAAAGTCATTATATTTAATGTGTATTAATGTATTGGCCATGAAACTTAATGTAACCGTGTACATTAAATGAGCTTAATATATTTGTACATTCAACTTAAAGCATAAGTTAAAATTCGTGTAGATTTAATGTAGAGGTTTTCCCGATTCCCCTGCCTCTCATCATACATCTCATGTATTCATAATCACCAATCCATGAAGATCATTCATTCATTCCAGATATGACCATAAAGCTTTGACTTTCGCATCGTAATCTACATGTGTACATTAAATTTAATGTGCGTTCTTAGTACTTACTTTAATGTACATTTCATTAAAAGTATTGCGGCTATTTCTAACAGTGTACGCTCACATTCCTGACAGAGTACGCTCACATTAGTTTACAACACTTTGCCAGATGACATCAAACGATTAAATTCGATACAAAAGTTTAAGTCCGAAGTAAAATCTTTTCTTTTGCATAACTGTTTCTACACAATTAAAGACTATACCGAGCATTAAAAAGGAAAGTAATATTAGTTTTAACAATATTTAAAGTTTTATTTACCATTTGGACAGTTGAATTCTCAAAAACCTGTCACAAGTTTTGTATCTCAGGTTCTGGATAAATGACCCCCATCTCGAACGGGTTTTTCGTCCAGTTTCCCTTGATCCTTTGAGCAAATGCCGAGAAGGCCCCTCGTTTTGCTTCCGGACATAAATGAAACTTCATTATCTGTGCACGTCTTCTAGAGTTCAGCGGGAAATATAATAGTTATTTAAATTATCGATCACCAAGTTGCCGCGGCAGAAAGCATTATTCCTTCACGAAGGACATGACGAGGAATAAGAGCCCAAATCTATAGCTGATTTATTCTTGAAAATACATTTTATTACATCAGAGGGAAGATTTTTGTTAATAATTCGATTGTGAGGCAATTATGAAAAGGTTCACAGATTTCACTTCTCCCCGTAAAACGTCACACTCAGTTTTTATCAGTTTTTGACGTATAATAAATAAATAAATAAACAAATAAAGAGTTCCTTTGCGAAATGTACCTACAGTATAAATAAATAAATAAATAAATAAATAAAGAGTTCCTTTGCGAAGTGTACCTATATCATAAATAAATAAAGAGTTCCTTTGCGAAATGTACCTACAGCATCAATGTATAAAAAATAAATAAATAAAGAGATCCTTTGCGAAGTGTATCTACAGCATCAATATATAAAAAAATTAATAAATAAAGAGTTCCTTTGCGAAGTGTACCTATAGCATAAATAAATAAAGAGTTCCTTTGCGAAATGTACCTATAGCATAAATAAATAAATAAATAACGAGTTCTTTTGCGAAATGTACCTACAGCATCAATACATAAAAAAATAAATATATAAAGAGTTCCTTTGCGAAGTGTACCTATAGCATAAATAAATAAATAGCTCCTTTGCGAAGCCTACCTACAGCATAAATAAATAAATAAATAAATAAATAAATAAATAAGTAAAGAGATCCTTTGCGAAGCGTACCTGCGAGCCGCCTCCTTGCGCATGGGGTCCGCGGGGTCGGGGTGCACGATGAGCCCGTTGTAGTCGGCGTAGGCGGCGGCCGCCGCGACGCCCACCCCGCGCGCGTACTCGTAGGGGTAGGCGGCGGCGGCGGCGGCGGGGTCCTCGTGCAGCGCAGGCATGGGGCCGCGCCCGCCGGGGCCCACCGGGCCGCCCGCCGGGCCGCGCCGCCGCGCGCCGCCCGGGTCGCTGGGCGACGACGCGCCCTCCGGGCTGGAACCACGCCCCCTCGCCGTCAGCGCTTCGAGCCCAAGTCGCATAACACCATCCCGTAAAGGACGTGCAAGAACATAATAAAATATCTAGTGCAAGAATCTAGTGCAGGCGTTGTACCTACCGTGGCTCGTACGACCAGGGGACGTTGCTGCGGGAGGGGGCAAGTGTGAACCTACCACGGCTCGTATGGCCAGGTGTGGTACCTACCATGGCGCGTATGGCCAGGTGACGTGGCTGAGGGAGGGGCAGATGTGAACCTACCATGGCGCGTACGGCCAGGTGACGTGGCTGGTGGATTGGGCAGGTGCGGTCCCTACCAGGGCGCGTATGGCCAGGTGACATGTCCGGTGGATTGGACAGTTGTGGTACCTACCATGGCGCGTAGGGCCAGGTGACGTGGCTGAGGGAGTTGGAAGGTGTGGTACCTACCATGGCTCGTATGGCCAGGTGAATTGGCTGAGGGTTGGGTTGGTGTGAACATACCATGGCTCGTATGGCCAGGTGACGTGACATGTCCGGTGGACTGGGCAGGTGCGGTACCTACCACGGCGCGTAGGGCCAGGTGACGTGGCTGAGGGAGTTGGAAGGTATGGTACCTACCATGACTCGTATGGCCAGGTGACGTGGCCGAGGGTTGGGCTGGTGTGAACATACCATGGCTCTTATGGCTATGTGACGTGGCTGAGGGAAGGGGGCAAGTGTGAACCTACCATGGCTCGTATGGCCAGGTGACGTGACGTGGTCGGTGGACTGGGCAGGTGCGGTACCTACCACGGCGCGTAGGGCCAGGTGACGTGGCTGAGGGAGTTGGAAGGTGCGGTACCTACCACGGCGCGTAGGGCCAGGTGACGTGGCTGCCGCGCGCGGCGGCGCAGGCGAGCGCGGGCGGCTGCAGCTGCGTCTGCATCTGCTGCAGGATCTCGGTGGTGGAGCCGAAGCGCGGCTTGATGCCGCGCACCGACGGCCGCCGGTTGAAGCCGTAGTCGTCGTGGTCGTCCTCGTCGTCGCCCGCGGCGCCGCCGCCCCCGCTGCCCACCGAGGACGTGGAGCCGTAGCGCTTGCGGATGCGCTCGATGCGGCCCGCGTCGCGCTGCACGAACAGCGCCAGCTCGTCCACCGTGTTGGCCAGGCCCTCGTTGCTCACCGGCTGCGCCTGCGCACGCGCATGCATTCATTGGGCGCTCTTGGAAATCGTTTCACACAATGCAAAGCGGTTGTCCACACCACTGGTAATAAAATTAATAACTACACTATAATGCACTGGGCACTATAATACTATAGTACACTATAATGCAATGTAGTGCAGTATAGAAGTAGAAAGAGAAGTGAATTTCAAATGTTGTGAAGTGAAGTGAAAGTGAAGTGAAGTGTAATTAAAAAGTCCTGTAGTGTTGTATTTAATAGTTTAAAATAACTGTGCAGGTCAACCATAAAATGTAGTTAATGCTATTATTGTTACCATATTATTATTATTATTATTATTATTATTATTATTATTATTATTATTATTATTATTATTATTATTATTTTATTATGTCTTTAAATAATTTAAAGTTAATATTTGTAATATGAAATTGCAGTGTTCTGCCACCAGGTTGTATATACCTACCTGCAGAATAATAAATATCTATCTAACATCAAAACAACAACAACAACAATAATAATAATAATAATAATAATAATAATAATAATAATAATAATAATAATAATAATAATAATAATATGATAATGTCAGCCACAGGAGTGATCCCAAAAATGACACTTCGAGCATTAGAGGATCTTCATCATGGATGCCAGGAGTATACACAATATGCAGAAGGCAGTTATCTTGAATACCTGCTGTATTGTTAGAAGCCACCGGAATATTAAATAAAGCAACCGCACACCTCATCAACATACCTGTGAGTGGTTGACATACCACCCAGTGAAAACTGTGTAGAATAAATATAAATACACTGTGGAGAGTGAAACCGTAGGACCTCCCGGTCAGAGGCAGTGCAGTGACATCAGTCAATGCCCTAAGGGCCGTAAGGTCACGTGCTCACCTGCGTGCCCGCGACGACGTCCGGCTGCGGCGCCTTGGACTCCTCCTTGAGCACCTCGTCGATGTCGTCCAGGCTGTACTCCGAGTCGTCGCCGCCGCCGCCGCCGCCGCCTCCGCCTCCCGCGGAGCTGGCGACGGACGCCCTGTCGCCGGGCGCGCGCCCGCCGCCCGCGGCGTCCGCGTGGGCGGCGGAGGGCGAGGCGCCGGCGGCGGAGGGCGGGCAGTAGGCGTCGCCCGCGCCCCCGTCCAGCCCCGGGTCCTCGCCGTCGCCCGCCCCGGCGCTCACGCACGCCGCCAGCGGCGCCAGGCTGGACAGGAACTGCTTGCGCGCCTCCGAGCTGGAGCCGGCGCGGCACACGGCCGACTTGGGCCCCACCAGCGGCCCCGCCCCCGCCGGGCCACCGCCGTTGGCGAAGTCGCGCGGGGGCGTCACGTGCAGCGGCAGGCCGTTGCCCAGGTCGGGCGGGGAGATGTACTGGTGCTGCGCGCACTCCGTCGAGTAGTAGGGCGTCGCCCACTCGATGGTGGTGGGCGGCTGCGGCTTCGAGTGCTCCTGCGCGGGCACACGGACACACGACGTGAACCAACATTGATTTCGTTTAGCACGCATTTCTTTGCTAAAATACCTCTCGTGAACACATAAGACGCATCACATTCGGACAATCACTTTACTTCAGAAAGCGCCCCGTGGTCAATGCCAACATTTGCGTGATAATACTCGAAATGTTTCGTTTATCGTCTTGATTCAACTTCAGCCAAAACAGTTAATTTGCGAATGAGTCTTATTTCGAACTTAAGCCTTAACACAAACTAAAATACTCTAGCCAAAAAGTTTTTTTGTAATACCCATTTTTTACTAAGTATGTGATTTACGGTGGAAGGATGAAAACAGAAATATTGCAATCCGACAAAAGGAATTAAGAATCTACAGAAGTAGAATTCTGCGTTATTAATCTCCCGGTCTCAACAAATTGAAACTGGTAGATTAATAATAATATTTATTGAGGAGAACGTTGGTATAGGCTTCCGCAGGTAACGTAATGAAGAGTTGGCTAACCAAGAGATGCCGCGCGGTAGGCAGGCAGGCAGGCAGGAAAAGGAAGAAAAGGGAAGGGTTAGGTCATCCCCAAGACCAGCGTGCAGCCATTTTGGTGGAGACAGGTTAAAAAATGATATTCACTTTGAAAATATCCGAATTTCGTTTTACGTCTGTTTTTGGCCGGACTGACACATTTCACTCAAAGCAAGTAAGGGTGAGAGTGAGATAGTGGATGAAAGTGATGTAGAGATTGAGAGCGGGGGTGAGATTGCGGATGAGATTGATATTAAGTGATTGTGAAATTGAGAGCGTGAGTGAAGGTGGGGGTAAGAGTGAGGATAAGAGTGAAAAGTATTGGTGAGATTGAAGGTGAGAGTTAAATTGAGGGTGAGAATGAGTTTGAGGATGAGAGTGAGAGTGAGGGTGAGAATGAGAGCGAAGGTCAGGATGAGTGTGATAGTGAGGGCGTGGGTGAGAGTTATTGTGAGGGTGAGAGGTAGAGTGAGAGGTAGAAGTGTAGGTAGGTAGTAGTAGAAGGTAGAAGGAGGTAGAGTGAGGGAAAGATTCAGAGTGTTGGTGAGAGTGACGGTAGGAGAGAGAATGAGAATGGGTGAGAGCGAGAGTGAGGAAGAGCGAAAAAGGGTGAGAATGGTGAGAGTGAGACTGAAGGCGAGAAGTGAGGACGAGAGTGCGAGTTAGTGTGAGAGTGAGAGGTAGAGTGTGTGTGAGAGGTACAATGAGGGTGAGGGAGAGAGGCAGAGTGATGATGAGAGTGACGAAGGGAGTGAGTGAGAGTGAGAGCGAGGGTGACAGCGAAGGTGAGTGAGGGAGTGGGTGAGAGTAAGGGAGAGGGTGAGAGTAAGGGAGAGGGTGAGAGTAAGGGAGAGGGTAAGAGTGAGGTAGAGGGTGAGAGTGAGGGAGAGGGTGAGAGTGAGGGAGAGGGTGATAGTGAGGAAGAGGGTGAGAGAGGGAGAGAGTGAGGGTGAGGGTGATAGCGAAGGTGAGTGAGGGAGAGGGTGAGTGAGAGGGTAGAGGGTGAGAGAGGGCGAGGGTGGGAGTGACGGGGAGGGTGACACAGAAGGCGAGCGAGGCAGAGGGTGAGAGTGGGGTCTGGGCGAGAGGGTACCTGCGGGGAGCCGCCCTCGGGGATGGTGGCTGGCGCGCCCTTGCTGTCGGCGCCGCGCCGCGCGAACAGGTCGGTGAGCTTCTTGTAGGTGGAGGAGGCGGAGCCCGACGACATGGTGGACGAGGACGAGCCGGACGACGGGGACGACGTCTTTTCGTGCGCGCGGGCGGCCGCCACCGCCGGCGGCGTGCCCACCTCGCCGCCGGGCGACATCGGGCCCTGCGCATGCGCAACGCGGCCTATCAACCTCATTGGCCGAAGACGAACAAGGAACGCGCCATGTGCCTCCCACCCCTTCAAAATGTACACAATAGTTTTGGGTGTCTTCCTTTCGAGGGTCATTTTTTCAAAATTGTAAATCAAATATTATTTATCAACAAAAAGTTTTTTTTCCTCTCAAAAGTATTACTACGTGCTATAAATGTCAGAATAGTTCAGAATAAATAGTTCAGAAAGGAATACATTATTTCTAGTTTACACCTGTGATTAAAAAATGTATGAACAAAAGTGACATGAATAGGTTCGAAATTCAAAAAAATATACATTTTGTATATTCTAAGAATCTATTATTTTTTAAGTGAATAAACGGTTGACTTTATTATAAAGAAATTCCATCCATTTCAACCTTATTTGGAAATGCACACATTCCTCCTTTCTGCGGAGAAAAGAGGCATAGTTCCGATGAAGCCGACTGTCTATAATTCCGATACACAGGTTAGGTTAGGAGAGGTTTATATCAATAATTAAATTACAAAAGACACAGATTAACAATTACAAGTTAAATACAAAAAGACATTAAATACAAAAGACAAGAATTACAAATGAGTATATAGCACTGCACTTTTAATCAATTACCAGTGTGTGACAGTGAAATATATGTTTTTTGTAAATATACACTGAATTACGACTATACACTATCCATACAGTAATTCCAACATTTTAAATTTAAAAACATTCTGTGGTTTGGTCCGCTCCTTCCGAAATCCGTTTAAGGGAGATTCTAAGAATCGAGAGGAAGATGTTTACATTTTAAGATGGTCAGGAGGTTGTGTACATTTAGACACCCATAGGCAAGCCTCTCTTGATGAATCTGCCTTAAAATTTACCGTATCTGAAAGTAAGTATGTTGCCGTCAGATTGTTTCCCGTTACGTATACAATAATGAAGCAGGTAGCAGCGGCGCTAGATTGAAAACCATCGCCGAGACAAATTCGTCCATCGAGGCTTGTCCGTGAGTGTTCACCATGATGCAAAGACGTGTGAACTGCTCCGGCGCACCGGTTTTTGTTCATTCTACGCACCAACAGATACGTCACGAACCACGTGATCACAACACTTGCACTTTGAAAAGCCAGGGCAGACGCTGGCGGCCATCCTGCATGGCAAGCGACAAGTGTTGAGAAACATTTTGAAAGTGACGTACGGTCACCATTTTCAACCCAAAAATATCACGAATAAAGTGCAGTTGACACAAAAGATGCAATATTTAAAAAGAAATGCTTCACTTATCAGTGTCGGGGATAATTTCGGTATCTGGCTGCTTTTAAAATTCCCGCTAATCTTGTGACATACACACGCACACTGGTGCATGAAGTTCATTGGCTGAAGCCGAATAGGCTGCGCAGCGGCTCAGCCATGTCTTTGCATCATGGTGTCCAGCACGAAGCAGCCTATTCGCGGGCAAGTAAAGCGTGACAACCTATCAGCACCGCAGCATTATCCCCACAATGAAGCAAGTAAGGCCGGAGAGGACGCAGCCACCCACCTCTTCAGGGCACTGGAGAGGGGGTAATGAAAAAAAGAAAAGACAAAAGGACGCAGCGACCCGCCTCTCTTAGGGCAACTGGAAAAATGAAAAAAAGAAAAGAAAAAAAAAAAGAAAAGAAAAAAGGAAAAAGACGCAGCGACCCTCCTTATGCAGGGCAACTGGAAAATGAAAAAGATAAGAAAGCACCAGTCCAGAAAGAAAGTCCAGCACGAAGGTCCTATTCGCGGGCAAGTAGCTCTGACAACCTATCAGCACCGCAGCATTATCCCCACAATGAAGCAAGTAAGGCCGGAGGACGCAGCCACTTACTTCTCCAGGGCAACTGTAGACGGGGAAAAGGAAAAAGAGAAAAAGAGAAAAAAAGAAAAAGGGGAAAAAGACAGCGACTCCGCCTCTCCAGGGTAACTGAAAATTGAAAAAAGGGAAAAAAAAAGAAAAGAAAGAAAAAAAGGGAGGGAATGAAAACAGACGCAGCAACTCCGCCCTCTAGGGGCAACTGGAAAAATGAAAAGAAGAAAAGAAAGCACCAGTCCACGAAAGTCCAGAAGGCCTATTCGCGGGCAAGTAAAGCGTCACAACCTATCAGTACTGCAACATTATCCCCACAATGAAACAAGTAAGGCCGGAGAGGACGCAGCCACCCGCATCTCCAGGGCAACTGTAAAGCGTCACAACCTATCAGTACTGCAACATTATCCCCACAATGAAACAAGTAAGGCCGGAGAGGACGCAGCCACCCGCATCTCCAGGGCAACTGGAGAGGGGGTAATGAAAAAAAGAAAAGACAAAAGGACGCAGCCAGGCTGGCGGGTGTCTGGGAGAGCGTACCGTGGCCTTGGAGGCGCGGCGTTCCTCGCCGGGCGGGCTGGCGCGGGGCGGCATGGCGTCCGAGGCGCCGCCCTCCGAGTCGGTGAGGTCGGTGTCGGTAGACGCGTCCACGCCCCCGCCTCGCCGACCTCCGTCCTCGCCCTGCGGTCACAATTCACACAGCTTACTCACTTGCGGTTTCACCTCGCGGTTGTATGGATTGATTTTTTTCGTGTTTCCGGGCACGTCAACGGCTTTGGTCATTAGTCCCGTAAGTGTAGTGCATGTTTTTTTCCTCGAGAGATGGCGGTGATTTTCTGGCGCTGGAGGGCGAGATCCGGCCCCGACCTACCGTCGGCTAACGGGCTTTCCCCCTCACCAGGACTCTCCCACCAGCGGAGCACCGCCTCAGCCGGGACAAGCTAGAAGCTCCCGACCAGTCTCCCGGAATATGTGGTAGTGTAGTGCATGTTAGTGTAAGTGTGTGTGTAAGGGGCGAGGATAGCAAAAGGTAGAGGAAAGGAAGATTGCGCGCGGTCCGTGGCCCGTTTGTTAGGGTACTGCTCCGGCATTCGCCTGGTGTGGATCGGAGAAACCACGGAAAATCTACCGCTCAGAGGAAATGGCCGCTAGAAATCTCCTCCAGAGGGCGACTGAATTCGACCTAGCTGAAAAGCTAGTGTCGAAAATCCTGCCGCCGTCAGGACTCGAACCTAGCACCTTCCGGTCTAGGACGAGGACGCTAGGACGAGGAGCTGCAGTGACATGAGTTGATGCACTGAGCTACCGCTCCCGGTAAGAATAGTTTGTATTGTGTTGTTATCAATTACAAGGAGACATAGAACAAGTGACGGAGGATAACAAGGTCTTGAAGAAAAATATATAATACAGTCTTAATATGGAAATGGAAAAATGGGGAAGAGGGAGGAGTTTAACGTGCGAGAATTCTCGCACGGGTGCACTAGTCGCTTCATAACGTCCTACTGCGCACGCGCCTACCTCAGCGTCGGCGGGCGACGAGGCGGCGTCCTCGTCGTCGATGTCGCACGTGAGCTTCTTGATGCGCTCCACCAGCGAGTCCTCAGAGCCCCTGCCGCCGCCGCCGCCGCCCCCGCTGGTGCTGCCGCCGCGGCGGCTGGTGCGGCCCGGCTCGTAGCGCAGCAGGCTGCGGCGCAGCGCGTTGCGCTCGATGGTGCGCCGGATCTGCGAGCTGGTGCTGGCGTCGTCGTCGTCGCTCGCGCCGCCCGACCCTGCGCCCAACGCACCACTCAGTCACTCTCTCGCGCCGCCACTCGAACTCTCTCACACTCGTTGCTCGTCTACTACACGAACGTTTCGAAACACACTGTAGCAGAAGTCACGGGAGTGGACGGCGTTGAAAGGTGATGGGCGATTGTTTGTGATTGGTTCATTACCTAATTTAGCTTTCTCAGCTAAACTATCTGGGGTCAATCAATGAGGTATCTACCACAATAGTATTAAATATAATTTTAATATGATTACATATAGCCGAAACACGTGTTTGGCTATATGTAATCATATTAAAATTATATTTAATACTATTGTGGTAGATACCTCATTGACCCCAGATAGTTTATCATGGAGTACCACCAAATATCCGCTGCCACCACAGAATTTACACAGATTTTTTTCTCAGCTCTTTCTGATTCGTCAGATTCACACATTTCGTATTCTCTTATTTGGCTATTGTATAATATAATACATTTTTACATGATAAATTTTATATCTTACATTTTCAACTCTTTTTTTTTCAATTGAGATTTGTTGATTGCACCTCTTGTTCCCCTTCATGATATGAAGTTTTTATTGTAATTTTTTGAACCTGAAGAAGGCCCCAATTAACGGACCTTTGTTGAAGAAGCATTGTGTTTTATTCCATTTAACACTTATCTTTTTTAAATGTATTTTTAAAACTGTTTATGATTGCTTTAATGAGTAATTTTTAACAAGTGTTATTGATTTTCTCTGTAAAAGAAAGTTACTGAAACAATACAAATTTTTTTGTAGTTTTCCTTTAAAATCCTTAATTATGTTCAAATTTTAATCTGTGGAGGCCATTTATGTAGCATTCGCAAATAATTTAAAGAACGCGAATGTTCTTTATGTTTACAGAACGACATTAATTATATCAGTCATACATACGATCTACTTGACAGGTCAAAATAAAGCAGGTGGTAATCGGTGTACAATATATAGAAATTATTCACACTTGTTTCAGCATCTTTCCAACCTGACCTGGATCGACTGTAACGGTACAATTTTCACGAGTATCGCACAGCACGTAACCTTGCAAAGAACGCGGCTGGGCGTTGTTGTGAGTTCAGTATGGCTCGCTCTAGCAGAAGCCACACTGAACCGTTGTTGTGAGTTCAGTATGGCTCGCTCTAGCAGAAGCCACACTGAACCGTTGTTGTGAGTTCAGTATGGCTCGCTCCAGCAGAAGCCACACTGAAGCGTTGGTGTGAGTTCAGTATGGCTCGCTCTAGCAGAAGCCACACTGAACCGTTGGTGTGAGTTCAGTATGGCTCGCTCTAACAGAAGCCACCCTGAACCGTTGTTGTGAGTTCAGTATGGCTCGCTCTAGCAGAAGCCACACTGAACCGCTGTTGTGAGTTCAGTATGGCTCGCTCTAGCAGAAGCCACACTGAACCGTTGGTGTGAGTTCAGTATGGCTCGCTCTAACAGAAGCCACACTGAACCGTTGGTGTGAGTTCAGTATGGCTCGCTCTAGCAGAAGCCACACTGAACCGTTGGTGTGAGTTCAGTATGGCTCGCTCTAACAGAAGCCACACTGAACCGTTGTTGTGAGTTCAGTATGGCTCGCTCAAGCAGAAGCTTGAGGAGTTGAGTGTGAAGCTTCCATGCAAAGCGTTCTTCGATTCATTTTCCTAGTGTTGCCTCTGGGCGTTCGTAATGCGGTGGTTTTTAGTTTGCGTTGTTTTGTGATGGGGTTTTTAAGAATAATCAGCGAGTGACCCTGACTAGAAATGCCCGCGGAAGCTTTAACATCACCGTTCATAATATGTAGTTTAAATATGTAACTGAATATTTGGAAGGAAACAAGCTTTCGAGGTAAGCAATACTTAATTCGCTCCAAAAAGCAAAATGAATTTCCTTCCTGCGCAATAACAGCAACATAAAGTATGTTACGCACACTTATTTGTGATTGTAGTATTGCTGGTATTGAGTCAAAGAATTAAATGAGTTTGTATGAGTGATTCCTGGGCACTTTAATTTTATTTATTTACGTCAAAAACATATAAAAACTGTGTATGACGTGCTATGGGGAGAAGTGAATATTGTGCACGTTTTCAAAATTCTGTGATTCCTACACTAAGCTATATACTACTATACCACATACCATATACTATTTCTCGCAACGTTTCGCAACATCAGGTACAGTCACAACAATTGCGCATCGCCATCGGTCCGTCTACTTCTGTGCTTCCTGCTCTAATAGACACCACAGATTGTTTTATTGTGTCGGCAATCCATTGAACTGGACAAATATGTATTGATTGTTCTCGAATGATCATCGCGTCGATTATATTGGGCCATTTATCGCCCTAAACATCCACTAAACCATCCATTATGAAGTTACCCCATTTACATAACAAATTTGAATATTATAATATTGATATTTAAATATTACACTCTTACACTTTACCCAAGTATATCTACCATGTGAAATGCTGAAACTGAAAGAAAATCTTATTTGGAAGTCTGAAGTAGTTAAATTCGGGCTAAGAATAAAAAACAACAGGACATCATGAATTATATGCAAGCACTTGTGCGGCATAACTCATGCCATCTGTGAGACAGGTTTGAATGAAAAAGTAAAGTAACACTTATTTGCATCACACCCACACATTTCTCAAACAACATAAATATATCAGTGAAAAAATAACTGATATTCAGTGTGATTCTGTTAACTGAATAACAATTTACAAACTATTAAATAGTTAATGAAAAACACTTTTCGACCTGTGTGAAGTGCTTTTGTTAGTGCAATTTGACCACCACCATTTTGTACATAGCATGTGACAAAGTGACTCGTGAATGCGGACTAGGAATAAGAATGGAAACGAAAACGGAAAATAAGCAAATATTATAATGACATACAAACTAGAAATAATTTCGTAACGGTAATTTTTTTTCTGAAGTTCTACAAAACTCTCATTGAAGCTACGGTTATGTTTTAATACATAATATTATCCTAAATTTTTCTTGACTCTTCAAATATGATATGCTTCAATTCTTCAACAGTAGCATTAGTACAGTTAGGGATTGTCTATAAATTACGTAATGTTAATTTGGAGTATTTTGGATACTCCTCTAACCTTGTAACGCGAGATTGAAACACCTTAAATAATTATGTCAACCCCCTCATTTTCTTGTATTATATATTATATTGTATCTTGTAAAATATATTATAAATCAGTAAAAACAACTTGCATTTATTTGTGTTGCACGTCACAATTTCTTGAAATCCACTTCTTTGTTCGTGGATACGCCCAATGACGCAGTTCAATTCCTACTTACGTGGCAATTTTATTAACTATTAACACGCGTCAATAAAATTTCCTTTTCATGTCAACATTAAGTATCTTTATATAACTTAGGAACAACGAGGTTTCACAGATTTCCATTGTTTGATTAAATTCAATATTTTTAAATGATTGTTTCATACGAAATGTGAAACGTTTCCTTGGTAGGGTACCCCGAATCGCTTTAATTTTACAGACAATTGTACTACAGTCATTGAACAATGCTAGTGAATATTATTGCAATTGAGTTAAAATATTTTTATCTTCACCTTGCCTTTATGTTCTGTACATGAAACAACCAAACTCTCTTTTTGGAAGTTATAAAGAATTTTGTTTGAATTTTTTACGTTTTGTAAGGTATATATGAGTGCTATCTATAGACAAACAGATTTGCCCCATTACACCGATCGAATCCATCGAAAATTTGGAAATTGCCATGCAGCGACAACAACACAGGTCAGTATATGGATCGATCTTTCTACTACGTTCACTACTCTACAGAACGATCCATATGCTCTCCACAACGAACATTCATATTGTACACTAATTTTCTACACATTTCTACACACTTACTACATGAAATTTCTGCACTTTCATTAATTGTTGGCAGAACAAGCCAATTTCAATTTATTTGAATAATTGGCTTTCCAATATTTAACTAGTAATACCCGTTTTTGTCGTTCTGTCCGTCCGTCAGTCCGTTTTGTACGTTGCCACCCAATTCTATCGATTCGTACACTTCTCTTACCTACTGTTTCATTCCGATATAGACGCAACGCTGGACTATTTTCAATTTGTATTAATGTAATTTAAATATATTAATGCGTATACTATACTTGTGGATTTATCATAAACTTTTTAAAACTTCTGAGTTGACATATTCCCCGGAGAGGTGAATAAATAAAAAACAAACACATTGCTATTTGTGGGATGAAAGCAAAATTATAAGCAGGGTTGTCACATAATGCAAACGTTACCTTTGCAAACGAAACCTTTTCACACCTTTCGAGTTTCCGAACGAACTAGTCGTTCGAACAAAGACCCAAGTAAAATATAAATTAAACAACAAAACGACCTATGACAGATTGAAAATGAACAAATAAGTTGCAATGTAATTGTAGAAAGTGTTCCTTAGGGAGAGATCACTGTGTTTGTTCATTTTCAACCAAACATGGCAAAACTTAAAACTACATTTATTTATTAACTTATTTTGTAGCTGCAGCAAAGACTGAAAAACTGCCTGGGAACACAAAACGAGAACAAAAATAAATGTAATCACAAATTTGACGAGAAAAATATGTTGTAACAATGGGTAGGAATGTAGCGCAAATTTTGTTGCGCATTTCCACTTTTCTTTCAAAAGGGACATTTTCAGTGTGAATTAAAAATGTAACTGAAACTTCAAGCTATTCCACTGGCGAAAAATCTCCAAGACTGCATTTTGCTTACAAAAGTACTAGTGGACCAGAAAAATAATTGACTGGATTCTGGAACTATCAATGTTGGTTTACCTCCGGGCACCTGACTTCGATTTACAGCTCATTTCGTAGCCTCTGTAGTTCCCAATATTTATTAATCCACTGGGTGCAAATGCTGAATTTCAAAACTATCGTAGGGATTCATTCACAAAATGCCGTTCTGTCAGCGATCTGTTCAACCTCACATGCAACCCATGCCTCCAGCACTATTCTTCTATTAATGGAGGTCACAAAAATTCATTCCTATGCAGAAAAAATATCAAAGCGATGCCATTTCTCACAAAATTGGTCCATCACAAAAACGAGCAATAAACACTCGATTTAATATTTTGTCTTCTTTTAAGAGTGCTTGCATCAATAACAATCCATAGATAAGCAGTAAATGTCAACCAATACGAGCGGGACCGACCGTACTTTATGGATGTTTTGCAACGGTACTACTACTGAACTCAGGTCAATTATTTTCCTGATCGACTAATAAATTAGTTCTCATCGAAGTCGATTGAGAAAAACGAATTTGCAAAATGACATCTTGATGTAGGGTTCTCACAAATGGAGCATTTTGTGTTAAGCCTAATACATTTCTCACGATACTGGTTTAATAATTTGCCTTCTCAATGCGATAGCAGTCTTGAAAATCTCGGCACCAGAATGACTGGAGAATAACATTTACACTTTGCTTAGAAATTGTATGGGAGCTCTACAGAAAGCTACCATGATCTATCTGATTTATGGTCGGTGCCACGTAACGTTGAACAGCGCGATAACCGAATAGCAACCCGAATAAAGCGAGTTGCAAAAGTTAAAACCCCCGTCAATGTATCACTCATAGATCGGTTGAAAGAACTATTCAGCAAATGCATGTTGTAACATTCGCTGCGTCCAATTAGTGGATGGTACACCATCCTGGACGCTCGGACTTTTATGGGGCTTCACCAACAGACAGAGTATCATCGAAAACACACAGAGCCAACATTTACCGTGCGTTCGACATTTAGTAGAGGCTCTACGGACACGCTGAGTTCGCAAAGGTCATCAGTCGACCTTAGGACATTCTCGACGACAAAACGACATCGGAAGCGATGCACGTGTGTGTTTGTCAGCGATGCATTTCATCACACGCATCCGGACGGTGCTTTCTCCCGATACCTTGCGAACAGTCTCCCGTGATTCACAGCTGCCAACGTGATAATTATGCGGGCTCTTCGCTTCGGAAGTGCCTCCAGCGGCCGAGAGTGACCTCACAGAACTTGTCATTTCTGCTCACAACGCTGCTTGTAAAGGCGGTTCCACACATTCGGAATTCGGCAAGTAGAGAGAGCCCAATCCCGAGAAGTCGACGCGCTGGGCAAGAGTCGGTTTCCTTTGATGTGCCCAAAGGTCCGACGCGCTGTGGGTTGAGCGAGCGCCGGATGCGTTGTGCCCGATCAATAGCAAACAATTCATCCACACAACTTGTGATTCAGCGAGCGGGCGCCCGCTACTAGACGAATACCGAATGTAAAGAGCCGCCTCACACAGAAAAAAGCTTTGAGTCCGGTACCCACTATCTCATCCAACGTTGGCATTTTTGGCAATTGGCAATTTTGGCAATTTGGCATTTTTGGCAATTTGCAATTGGCAATATATAAAGTACCTTTTCTTATAAACAATACGATGAATTTTTTTAAAACACAGAGAACATTGTACCCATCCACACTTCGAATTCTACACAATTACGCTGTGAATTTCCTACAACTGCCTTAGTTGTTAAAAGAGTCGATTTGTTCAAAGTAAAGCAACTACATTAATGTTACATTTTGTCAAATGTACAATAGAAAATATTAGAAACTTGGGTGAAATTGTTACTAACAATAATAGGCGGCAATTTCCCATATATCAGGAATACAGGGTGTTCACGGAGAAAAACAATGAAACTTTGAAAATAAGTTCTTAAGTCAATTTTAGGCATATTCTGTCTAATAAAGTCCTTCGATATTTCGAATGGTTGATCCGCAACAAGCACTCAAAACCTGGTTTAAAAAATTATTTCTATGCCAAATTTGCATTTCAGAAACATATAAACACTAAAAATATGTAAATTGTTCATTATTTACGAAAGAAATGAATATATTTGCTTACAAAGAAAAATTAACACAGAAATAATTTGAATTGTATAAATTGGGTGCTTCTTTTATTTCTGTGTTAATTTTTCTTTGTGGACAACTACATTCATTTGTTTCGTAAATAATGTATTACATACAAATCTACATTACATTACATCATTTACATATTTCTGGAGTGTTTATATGCTTCTAAAATGTAAATTTTTGCATAGAAAGCATTTTTTTAAACCAACTTTTGAGTGCTCATTGCGGCTCAACCATTCCAAATATCGAAGATGTTTATTAGACAGAATATGCCTAAAATTGACTTAAGAACTTATTTTCAAACGTGCTTAAATTGACTAAGGAGCTTATTTTGAAAATTTTGTTCTTTCCTCCCTGAACATCCTGTATATCATAAATAGTTTCTAATGAAAAGGTACACTAGAGAGTCCAAATTTAGCCATTGGTTCGATAGTGGTAAACGGATTCCCAATGTTGGCGGCGTTTTCAATGATACACTGTCTCCTGCTTAAGTCGCCACAAACGGCGCGTCTGACCCGGTGAGTGTCGCCTGTTAGCCCGTACGCTGGCAAAGCAATCAGACGAATATTCTTACAACTGTTTACGTGGCACCGACCGCCCTTCCGTCCTCAAAGGCCACCTTCCGGCTTCCGGCCCAAGCGATTTCGTTCGCAGGCAGTTCCTCAGCTTTGCTCCTCCGTCCCGAGGCGACGGTGTCGCCGCCGGTCGTACCTGCGGCGAGCGGCGAAGTGACGAGCGGCAGCGGGGACATGACGGCGATGTACTGCTGCTCGGACAGCTCCCGGTTGTTGGCGCCCAGCTGCGCCATCTTGGCTCTCTTGGCCTCCTCGAAGAGGCGCAGCGAGTCCGCCGTCACCAGGTACTGCTGCGAGCGCTCCGCGTTCCTCGAGTTGCGGATGCGCTCGGCGTCGCGACGCTCGTTCTCGTCGTCGGCGCCGCCGCCGCCGCCCGCGTCGTCGTCGGGCGCCGCCGCCGCCGCCGGGTCGTCGGTGATGACGCGTCCGGGCAGCGGCGGTGGCGACAGGAAGCGCGGCGCCGGGAACAGCTGGCGGACCGCCGAGTTGGGCCGCAGGCTGTTGGCCACCAGCACGTGGTTGCCCAGCTTGAAGGTGAGCGTGAGCTCGGTGGTGTCCGGGGAGGTGTCGTCGGGGTCCTCGCCGGCGTCCTCAGCGGGGGACGCGTCCTCGCCTGGGCCGTCGGCGGCGGGGGCGGGGGCGGGGGCGGGCGGCAGGGGCAGCGTCGCCGGCGGGGACAGCGCGTCCACCCCGGGCGAGTCCGGCGGCAGGTTGGTCTCTTCGGAAAATCGCACGGAGCGGCGGTTGCTGCAGCCGCCGTTGCACTGCGGGTCGTCCCCGGCGTCGCCGCTGTCCGAGAAGGACGTGGACGACTCCTCGATGTAGCCGATGGCCGGCGCGTGGTGCTGCGGGGGCGGCGTGCCGTCGGGGCTCTTCCACAGCTTGCCGCCCTTGAGGATGCCGCTGAGCTTGGCGTCGCCCGCCGCGGCGGCGGCGGCCGCGGCGACGGCGGCGGCGGCCGTGGCGGCGGCGTCGGGCCGCGCGCCCCCGCGGAACGAGCCCGAGGACACGCCCCGCCCGCCCGCCACGTGCTCGTCCGCCTCCCGCACGATGCGGCGCTCCGTCACCGTCGTCATGGTGATGGTCTCCACGATGTAGCGCTGCTGCTGGGGGTACTTGCTCGGGTCCGCGCCTGCGTACAGGACGTGGCGTTGCAGCGCGCTTTTTGAGTTCTCATTGGTTCGCTTCCCTTTCGGGGGGTTCCGCATGGGTCAGATCTCGGTCGACACCATGAAAGGTAAGCAAATTCCTCGCTATCATTCGTGAGATGGTTCCGTCAAATCTTAAACTACATTTTACAAATTGTGAATGAATGTGTGTAACCGTAACGTATTTCTGAACGGGAAATATCCTCCAGTATTACTAATAAATAATCCTATATACTTACAACAATGTAATTCCAATATATTAAAAATATTATTCCTAATTTAAAAATAGAAAAGGCGTTCTCAATACATGAACATATCCGAATGACCTTGCGGTACGTTTGATAGGATTTTTTTCTTGCTTAACTGAATTTTCAGCACACACAGATACTCTCTTACACTGACGACACAAATGAGCTTTTAAGAATAGTATATTTTGTGATTTTGCACTCAAGGTTTAGCTCATTGGTCAGGCTCGCTTTCCATAGCGCGATTCCGGGTTCGATTCCCGGTAGGACAAGATTATAGTGTGCGCCTTCCTTGCAAGTCCCAGTATATATTGTTGTGTGACGATGAGAAAACTCACTTCTCAGCTTGAGAAGACCAGAAATCCGCAATGAGATGTCTTTGTGCTGACTACACTACACATACCCCCTTAACCTTTGGCCGCGAGACCGGGACGCTGCTGGTAGGCCATGGCCGGTACGCGGGCTGTCGCGCCAAGTACAGACAGACAAGACATATTTTATGATGCTATGTAAAATACAGAGTAATATCGGCAAATATTTTTAAGTACATTGAAATAATTCAATATTCTATTGTTCCGAGATTTTGTTGTTCCGATTATTATTCGGTTCGGTTAAAATTATTTTATTGTCTACTGGTGTGTTGTAATTCTTCTTCTCTTCCTATACATTTTCCCTTCAATTTTGTGATATGTATCGATTATATACACCCCTCCTACCACGATCTGGATGCAAAATTACATATAGAGCTCAATTATCCATCCGCTGGTATTTCTAAAATTTTTAAGTTGCGTATTGCAGGGTAATGTCACTTCTGCATTTCATGCTTACTTATATGTATATGCTTACCTTTCATGCTGTCATACGAGTTCTATACCAAGATTTTAGATTGATATTCATGTTCTAAATCAATTTTTATAATTTAATTTTCTTTCTGTTACGATCTTAATGTTTTTCAGATATCACGAAGTGCCGAATGGTGTGAAAATAAGAAATGAAATTTGTTCTAGACATGTTGTTTTCTTCATTTTGGGAAATACGAAGTAAATAATGCAAAACATCGAAATATTTTTATATGAAGAATGCTCTGCATCACCAGAAGTTAGCAGGTTTTCACTATTAGAATTGACGAAATTAGAAAATTTTGCCACTTCAGTTTCAGTATCCAATCCAACACGAACATTTCTTGAATACGATGTTTTTTATTTATATCTATAGTATTAAAAAGTGATTAAAATTACATAATATTGTTTCTGTCATATTCTTGACACATGCTAAAATAATACAAAAAATTCAATCGTTAAACTAATATAATAAAATGCCCTCTATATATATTAAATTATCTTAAAACACGATTTATATGATTTATATAGGCTACTTTCTGCATTTTCAATATTATTGAAATAAAGAGATTACTTAGTAATGTCATCTCGTACTCTTGACACATATTATTTTCTGAGTAAACTTATTTTTACTCATTCACAAATATTTTGCATAGATATCAAACATAATGACGGTAAATGTTTCAAAATACCCTATATTGCAGATGTACCCTCTCCCTCAGAAAAAATGTCGTTCAAAATTCTATCTTCCACACCGCGCCGACAAACTTGGACACCCCTCGGCCTGGGGGAGGGCAGGGGGAGGGACGCGTTGACCAATCGCTAGTAGGTAGAACCACAGTTGTCTGTGATTGGTGCAACATCCCAAGGGGCAGAAAGAACGCTGTCTCAGGGGGAGAGGTGCTAGTTCGTTTACGTACGAGACAGAAATATCTTCATATTTCCCTGCCGAAAGAGATAGTTTGCCTGCGCGTACGCCACGACGAAAAAAATATTTCTAAGCGGGGTTTTCCGTCCAGAATGATTGTCTATAGACCAGTAAATATTTATCATTTTAGCAACAATTATTCTAACTTTTAGTAATCGATTTGTAACTTCTGACAAACTGCTATTTTGAGATATTCATTTCAGGCGCAATTTGCGGAGCCTTCCCGGCCGTTCTAACGCATATTTCAAATTTGTTTATAAAATTATAAATTGTTGCAAAATTGTTAATTCGCTGTTTTTGGTTCTGGGACATCGGGAGACTCTCCCCACTTTAGATTTGCAAAATTTGGAAATTGTTTATAAATTTGCAATTGTTGCAAATTTTTTTATTATCTAATCTGAATGGCGTTTAAATGTGATGCAAAATTCCGGAATCCGTTCGGTGCTATTATATCCCGTTCTCGAGATATATGTAATTGTTTATAAGAAATTAACATCTTAGTAGACCCCATTTGTTTGTGCTTAATTCATTCGCGCTAGCAGAATAGCGTGGGATGGGCATACTGAAAAAACAGTTCTCCAATGCCGCGCTTTTGCCTGCCACATACGCTTAAAATGCACTTGCTTGTAAACAAATTCTGTGGCCAATTTAATTATGCTAAATTCGTATTTTTACGGCGAGTATGAGCATAACTTTTATTTGGGTTTTATATTCTCTTTTAAGTCCTACAATTTGCAAGTCGATATATTTATCAAATAGGAAAGAAATTGACTATAAAAAAATATTTTTCAAGGTGCATTACGCCCAAACAATTGTTTCTGTTTTTCTTTCAAAGGGATGTTGAGCAACCGATTAACTGTATTATTAATTTTTTTTAAGTCCCCTGTTAACACCGAGAGTCAGAAACTATTTGTTCCTCTTGTTTACCCATTACCATTAAAAAATAGGGAAACATATTG
>BLKR01010837.1:0-45108 GCA_011170035.1 Teleogryllus occipitalis
TGCGTAGAAAACGTCAGTATTTACAATTTAATTCATGCACTCAAATCATTTCGGGCGTTGTTGTGATTACATTACGGATGCAAAATTAATGTTTCGCCCCTGGAAATTTTGCAATCGTTTCATTCTGAAGATTGGACATCACTGCCGATTTTAATTCGTTGTAATAGCTCGCATAACTATTGTTATAATTAGTTATTGGATTAAAACATTATGGAAATAAGAGTACTAAATTCATTTAAATGTATGTGTTCATTGCATGGTCTAGAACCCTCTTGGAAATGTGGGAGCGTTATAAACAAATTAAGAAAGTTATGAATAAATCACATTTCTGAAGTCATTACTGATTAGTAATATATTTTATCAATTTCATTAATAAAATCACGTTCTGTTTTATGGTAACGTGAGCAACGTAAATTTCGATATACTTCTATACAATTTAATTAATAAATCGTTGATAATACTGTTGTAACTAATAGATGAACGCCTGTTAGAAGATCGTTTCAAATTACAAATTTAATGTTGTTATGAATATGATGTTTTTGCTATCATTTTCGTTGTTATATTTGTATCGACACGTACTTACGCATATAAGAAATGCACTCGTGTAAACATGCTTCGATGTACTTCTATTCATAGTTGAAAGCAAAACGAAAAACCACCAACTTTTCATCTCTGAAGTAAATCCTCGATTTGCCCTCATCTCATAGAAACCTCGATAGTGTCACATATCTCTCCAAACCCTAAGCACAGCTGTCATATCGCGCCCTGTGTAGACGGTGGCCCCCCTCCCCCCTCCCCCTTCCCCGCTCCCTCCCCTCCGTCCGGACGTGTCATCGCGACTGCAGCAGCTGCCTCCAATTGCTCGACCCCGCCGTCCCCTCCTCCCCCTCCATCCGAGTCGCGCTGGCGCTCTCCCCGCGCTCGCAGATGAAGCCGGCCAGAACGGATCACGCGGCCATTTTTTGTGGACGCGCTAAATTGCCTCTGAACTCGTCGCGGCGGGCGTGCGCGCTCTGTGCATGGGCGGTTCGGCGCCGGCGCCGCGGCGGCGTCTCGGCGTTGGCGTTATAAATACGAGAGAAGGGTCGTTTGGGCGGTGCCGTAGGTGCCTCTACACGGGCGATTTTTTTTGCCGGTTGGAGCGGACGACTGTCGTCGGTGATGTGTAAACACCTGCCCGTTAACACCCGCAGTAATCATGTCTCGCGTTAATTAATGGCTCATAATAACTCGTCGTAATAATGTGGACGTGATGATGACGATTTAGTGGAAGATGTTTTCATTCTACGAGTGTACGTCAGTGCGTATCTACACTCAATGTTTATAAAGTACACATGTACGATGATACCATATTTTAACATTAGAACTAGGCGTTTCAATATTCTTGTCCTAGGGATTCACAGCTCCAGTTTTCTGATACCATCAGAAACAAGGATTTTCGGTTGAGCAGAAAGCCATGAATATATTGCGTTCTTACCTGTAGATCGGATGAAAATCTCTGGTCTCTGAAACCATCTATAAGTGGTCTAGAAAGTAAGTAATTACTTGTGACAAGATTGAACCGTACCCAGGATGGTCTGACATTTTGAAATACAGATTTTGATAGTCTTGAGCGGCCGAATGTGGATGCGCGTTGTCTTGCAAAAATCGATCTCTGAGTCCTCAGTTGCAGAACGTGACTAATGTTTATATGATTTGTTGTTCATCCATTGTCACTCACCGGTTATTCAGAATCAGCCCACAAACTTCTTCAATATTGGGATCTGTAGAGGATGAGACTGGACATCTTGTAATTTTCTTATCCTGCTTGCTTATTTGACTCCTTTTGAATGGTTAAATCCACTAGTAAACTCTTCGCCGAGGAAGAACATTACTCCCACATTGTGCTGAAGATTTCTGAAGGATATCAACTTTTGGTACACATTCAGATAACAAAAAACCCGCTTACGAAATCCATTATTTTTTTGTGTAAACTGGTGGCACAGCCATGTTTACGTCGCAATAACTCAAGCCAACATTAGATTATAATGCTGAAACGTACCTATAAGCAAAGTGAATGTTGTAATCTTAAGGCTGCTAAGTGAGCAAAGCTGTACAATCAACTTAATGACAATTATAACTATAGTGCAGATACTTATTGTCGTACTCCTTATTTGTTGATGTTATGTTCATCTTTTTTCATTCCCTACATTAATACAAATTTTAATAAATCGTTCCTCTCCTTCAAGGGATACCAAGAACAAGGATTTTTGTATTTTGTTGTTCGATTTGATTTCTAACTGAGTGAACAAAGTAATATATTTAATTACGTTCATCTTTTTTCATTCCCTACGTTAATACAAATTTTAATAAATCATTCATGTCCTTCATTCTCTTCGAACAAAGATTTCTGCATTTTGTTGTTCTATTTGATTTCTAACTGAATGAACAAAATAATATATTTAATTATGTTCATCCTTTTTCATTCCCTACGTAAATACAAATTTTAATAAATCGTTCCTCTCCTTCATCATTCTCTTCGAACAAGGATTCCTGTATTTTGTTGGCGCCCGCAGACACGGGCTTTTGACACGAACGGCCTGGCCGGTTGCACAGCGGGGCATCCACACTCCTGGAGATGCGCTACACACTTACTTGTCCTGGCTTCCTGTAAACGCGTCTAAATGATTGGCTCCTCTCCTTTGCGTTCCGTGCGTTGCATTTCGTGACTGGGAGCCGTTCCGCGCGATGTTCGTGTAAATTTCCAATATTCCGTTTAAATTTATGAGTTATGGGACGGGCCATTGACTTTTCAATGCGCGCAGGAACTCAGTGTGAGGCGAGGTACAGATAAAGACGTGAAAGCGTTTGTTAGGACGCGGTCGTTCCTGTGGATTAAGTTTCGTAAGGAATAAATCTGCCTTGAATTGTTATTTTTTTATTTTTTGTTGTAGCTTTTATATAAGTTGCTATCTGGGGTAATGTTGCAATATTAATGATCTGTGAGAGGAAATGTGTTGGAAGTTTTGCATCGTCTGTATCAATTCAGCCCCGAATTCCGTCACACCTTGTTAAGTATAGCTACTTCAGTGTTGGGACTGACATTATTGGACAATATTTTATTTTCGTAGTAGTAAAATTAGTGTTGTGATCATCTAAATTCGAAATTTCTATTAGGTTACGTCGCCCGCTCAAGACCAGCTTCATTTTGCCTTTTAACTGTGTATATTAGCAATTATGATTTATCATTTTTTAGCGTATTAGCCAACCAATCACCACACTCCCTTCATCAATATTTTGTCATATGCTATAAAAGTTTCTCTGAACCTTGATCTTTCAATATTTAATTTTTGATATTTGAGCGAAATGTTTGTATTTATTACAGTTTCGTTGACAAAATATTTCGTGGTTATGTTATTTCCGAAACACAGAATGGTATTTATGTTAATACGAAACATGACTGCCATTCTTGATCATGCGACCGTCTGTGTGTACAGAATTGTTCCTTTGTGGCATCTGGAAAATGAAGTTTTTACAACATGCACGCATGTTGACGCATGATATTCATATACGCATTTCATGCGTGATATTCATATTTCATAGTTTTTCGTGTAGTTTTTGAAATTAACTCGTGGCGGGATGGCGTCACTGGGGAACTCAAACGTGACACAGTATGTTTCTGACTGAAGAAAGACTTTTCAAAGTGTCGTATTCATGAAACATGCTCCGTTTCGTCTGTTTTAGGAGCTCAAAGGTGGAAACTGAAAATATGTATGCAAGCTGTTTGTTAAATTAAATTAAATCTACAGCAGAGTTAGTATTGCGCTGTGATATGGTATAAACGAGAAGTGGAGAGTAAATGTTAATACTCTTCAAATAATATGGTTTGAATGTCGTTTATTTGTGAAAGGTTTACCTTCTTTATCGTATGTATGATCGCGTATGTCTATACCAGGCAATCTGGAACCAAGAGCTCATAGAAAAAATTGTCTTATAATACGTGAAAGTAGTTACAGCAGTTTTGTGTCCATATTAATATGGGTTCGGCCTTATAAATTATTCTGACTGACGTGCAGCAGGAACTTGGCTGTATTTTGACACTGTTTAAATTCCGATTTTCTTTGGTTTTACCTCGACCTTGCGTGATTCATACATGCATGCATGGTAGAATCACAAAACAGGCTGTGCCAAACCGTTTCTACATTAATCACTGGAGGGAGAACACATGGTTCAAGATAAAATCTCTCCTTTAGGGACTGTAATTTCATTTCGTGACGGATTGATTCATCGGTAACACGGTGTATTAAAACCTTATATTAATGCGTTAATTACTTGAGTTAAAGTAAATTCACTATTGATATTTTTAAGCCCGGGGTAAATTGTAAAGTAGGTTTTTTTTTTTTTTCTCGTTTGAAAGTATATAATATCTTTATCTTGATTATTTATGACATGAGGAATGAGAGATACATTTGTCTGCGACCTTTACTCTTAATCAGTTTCTCAATTCTAATTGCCGCATGTTTCACATTGCTGAAAAAATCTTCTCTGATATGTATATATCAGCAATATGTAAGCAGTTCTTAAGATCCTCAAGCATTTTATCGAGATTTAAGGAGATTGTTTAATTGTGAAGATTAGCATACAATGGCTACTTTTTTATGTATTGATTTGCGACGAAAACAAGAAATAATGTATTGAACGAAATAACACAATAGTATGTGACGTTTGGTGGAGGGAGAAAATTCGCTCAGAAGGAAGACTGTGTACCTTCGTAGGCTTTTCCTCTACGAATCAAGGCAAAGGACGAGAAAAACTCCAATCGAAAAGGGTGTTATTAATCAGAAATTACAATTATTAAAAATATAATTTCTTAAAATCATACATTATATAAAACATTTTATAAAAAAAGTATTCAAATATTTTATGGCCTTCCTGAAGTGTGTCAATTGAAGAGTGAAAAAGTGTTTGTCCTTTGTTAAGCGAACCCAGAATTAAGTTAAAAATCATAAATATATTTTTTTCAATAGTATCAATATAAACGCTTATAAAGTATCATTCACAAAAAACGTCGATAAGCATCTTTTAACTATCCATCCGTGTGATTTATGGATGTGTCGTAGTAGCCCCGTGTCTGTGCTTGCGCGTGGGCAGGAGCCCGGCTTTAACAAATGAGCGGGCGGTGCGCGACGCCCCCGCTCCTAGCGGCGGCCTGGCGAACGAGCGGGCGCGTTTCATCTTTCTCTCGACGCGACGACCCGGCCCTCCGCACGATATTGCGTGCTTGTTATTGGAGTTACGGACCGCGCGTGCGGCCGGCGCGGGCTTTGGCAGGACGGAGCTGTTGCGTTGCCGGCTGAACTTCCTCGTACGGCACGAGATTTAAGTTTTGCGTGATACTTTGTGAATAATATCGGAGTTTGATATTTTCATTAGAAAATGGAATGCAATGTGTAATACGTACGTATTAACGGCTTTGTATATTTTTTGGCGATTGAAGCTACGTAAAGTTTGTGGTAACCTGAGTCTCTTAAATAATAAACATTACTTGCTTTTATTTACATCAAGATTTCTGCAGGACTTCTCCGAAATCAAATAGTTTTTTTTTTTTGTAACATGTGTATTGACATCATTTGTGTATCATGTTGACATATTCTCGTCATGAGTGTATCTTTTCTAATATTGACGAACAGTGGAGGAAACAATTATTGTAAATAATTAGTTTGTATCAATTCTCTTCCTAATTTAAATGAAATATCTGGAATTGTGTACAATCATGTAATCCTCGTTTCTTTATTGTTTTTGCTTTGTCATTGTCGTATGTTAATAAGGCTGTTGTAAAGAGTCAAGGTTGCTCCATGACCTCTCGGGATGTGTGGGCTACCATCGCGTGCAGAGGAATGCTGTAGAGGGGAGAGAACCGTTCCGGTGACGACGAAACATATTCAAAGAAGTTGAGAAATGCAGTTGAGTAAAAATATATAGAAATAGTGTAAAATCAATGTAATTAAGCAAATTTTTTTAGCATCATGCATTTGTCAATGCTCTTACTTTTTTCACTTTTCTTGAAATAACATAATTTTCTTTTCTGTTTATTATCAAAACAATGATTTCATATTACGTTGCAAAAGTCTTAGCGAAGTTCACACACACACACACACTTTATATGCCTTTCCCATTGATTGTTTTCCGACGTAGTACATTTCTCTCTTCCGGTGGGTTGCATACCTTCATTTAACCCACTTTCCAGGGAACGCCTAACGCGGGTCGTTGGTCGAAAGGAAACCGCGTCTTCACTCGCTAAGTGTTACGGGAGCCGCGGTCGTGTTCCGAGGCGCCTTAAGCAAGCGTGACGCGATGACGCCACCGCCCGCCGTTCCGCCCGCGTGGCCCCGCGCCACCGCACTGGAACACGTCGCGCCGCCGCGTCGGGTCGCGTCGGACAACTTGCAGGCGCCCCGGGCGCTAGCGCTACTCCCAGCACGCGGCGGAAGCCCGCCCTCGGAACGCGAAGGGAACTGGCGGTAGCTGGCGCATGCGCACTTTTATGACGAAATTTATTGTTACTTAATAATAATAATATATAATAATAATATATAATATAATAATAATATATAATAATAATATATAATATAATAATAATATATAATATAATAATAATAATAATAATAATAATAATAATAATAATAATAATAATAATAATAATAATAATAATAATAATAATAATAATAATAATAATAATAATAATAAATCTTATGCACTTGACTAAGATCCCAGGCTGCAGTAAGCACTATGAAATTCAGGATATCGTACTCTATGGTACGGCGCACATTTTGCGCAAGGTGTTGTAGAACCAAATAGATCACCGAATCTACACCTTAGGAAGCTGGGTGCAACCTGGTGTGGATTTTCGTTTACTGCCGGAACCCAAGATCATTCACCGTGAGAAAGGAAGATGATAATAATAATAATAATAATAATAATAATAATAATAATAATAATAATAATAATAATAATAATAATAATAATAATAATAATAATAATATATTGGTGTTGACAAGGGCGCCATACAAATCAATATTTTACTTTCTACAATGATTAATAGTTATTGCCATGTAAACCAATGAAAACATTTATTACAGATATGTCAGGCTTCATGACGGACGTTTTGTTTAAGATTACAAGACAAAAACACTTCAATCAACAACAATAATTAATAATAATATAACAACTTAAGATCCTATTGACTTAATTTACTGGACCTCTATGGTGCACTTCATCCTTGTAATATTAAGATTACAAGATTCATCACACAGTAATATTTTAATAAAAAATCTTGTTAATATAATTGATAAATGAATAAAAGTGGCTGACGTGGATAACTGAGGAACTGAAGACTCTGGTTTTGGTGGAGGGAGACAATCCGAGAAAATCTTCATTTCTCAGCAGATAATGGGAAGTAAACACCCAAATCGCGTCGTTATTCTAATTGATTAAGAATAGTATTTGTTAATTGCATTTCGAATATTTGTATTTTCTTTTCTAACTCGTTTCTTTTTGCTATAAATATTATTAAAAGACTATTTAAAAAGTCTTAGTGTTTCTTTTTCAAAATTAATGTTATCTTTACGGCAAATAAAGAGTGTCGACATTGCGGCATATCGGGTTATAATTTTGAACCGTCGTGCCCCGTCGGAGAGCCGCTGTAATTTAGAGCACTCTTGAGAATTTGATTAATCTCTTGGTGCTTAGCCGTGTCAAGTAACGACTGTAAGCCGATCATTAATATTTGAAATCACGTATTCGTGCCGTGCGCTGTTCTCAAAGGATTGTAACTGTAGGTGTGTAATTATCTTTAGAATTTGATTATTCAGTTGTAACAACTACAGAATATTCCTCTGAAATTATAGGTCGATTCTTCGAGCTGGCGATGCTAACAATTTAACGTGCTGTCTTTTGCCAAAAGAGCAGAAAATAAATTAAAGTATTGGAGTACTCGCGTAAATAGGTAAATGATTCAGTGAGTGTAGGCATTCTTTTCATGTGACAGTTTAATTTCTTAAGACACTCTTGTATTCGTGTAAGTATAAAAAAAATTGGTTAGAGTACATTTAAAATAGACACATTTAAATACATGATATCATCAAATGTATTATTGGCGTGCTTTGGCACAATGCTGGTTCAATAGGTTATGGTTAGTAGTGTGTTATTATTTCTGATCGCAGAAAATTGGATTAATGTGTCATTGGGAACATGTAAATGCAGAGATAAGGTTGAGTTATTTGCATATCTTACCATATAGAATAACCAGTTGGCAAGCTCATTCCGTCCAGATGGTTCGTGGGTGTCACCTCTCGCTAGATGTACAATGGCAATCCCCCTGCTGTCTCCGCTTAGCCCTGGATTTCCAACACCTGCATGACGAGAATTATCTCTGGACTGACCTTGGATTCATCTCGCGTTTCCCGCTCCCGGGTTCTGTATGGAAATGACCTAAACAAAAACTGCTGTGTTTAGATTTTCCTACAGATTGATTCTGTCCTTATAATACTTTAATTTTTGTGTGTATATATATATATATATATATATATATATATATATATATATATATATATATATATATATATATATATAGTTCCAGTTCGGATACCGAGATCGCCGCTAAGGCAGTGGTGCCATGGCTATCTCGGACGGAAGGATCGCGGGTTCGAGTCCCGGATCGGGCATATGTCTGTCTGTGTGTGCCGTCCATTCATCCTTCATTATCATCATCATTCCACCTTCCATCCGCCCTGAACTAATAACTCTGGGGAGTAAAAATCGGAATGGGCCTAATGATGATCCCAATGATTCATTTCATGCAAGACTTGCTACATGATAAATGACACTGAGCCCGTGCAAGTGCATGTATGAATGGCCTAAGACGGCCGATTCGCGAGCAAATATATATATATAACCATCTGTTAAATAGACATTGTTAATAATAATTATTGGCATAAAAAGTACATCGGTCAGAATTCGAAATATTACAAAATTGAGTATAACACAAAAGTGAGTAACAACCGATGTCCGGAGCAAATTCCATTCAGCGTTTCGTTTCGAAAGTAGTGGGTTTATCTGAAACGCAGAAATATGCGAATTAAAATAGTATTGATACATTTGTTTATTTATCTACATAAATTAACTTGACAAAGGAAACAAATACGGCATAAAGTCACTTTCGGATCGCTTTGAAATTCTACTACACAAAACGTCAAACTAACTGTTAATGGAAAACGCTGGCAGAATATTCGAAAGAATCCCACACGGCATGTGGTTATAAATTAAACATGTTTGTTTTTATTTCCTATTTAAAGTCTGTCTGCTATTTCACATACACAGGTGTGTTAATTTGAAAAATTACAAATAATAACGAAGAACCGCCGCGGGGAAGAATGTGTTTCGTTAGTGCCGTTCCGAGGACGTCAGGTCCTGCAGAGTGACGGCAAGTCTTTTGTCGCTGCTTCGGCTTTGTCACGAACCTCATAACTAATTCCCATCGTCGATAGCGTGGGATTTCCACCACCACGCCTGGCCTTCTGAGAGATTAGTGGGTTAATTACGCGTTTGTTGTCCAGATAAATTAGGTAAATTTACTACAGTGCTTAATTAACCCGATGGGCGAACAGTAAAGAGGTTGTTTCCGAGCACGCCGTTATGCTTATTCAGTGTTCGTCTCCGAGGTTAGGGAATTTTGTCATTATGTTACAGCTGGTTTCAAGGTTTTTTGTGTTATTTATTCTGTATGTAAGTATATCTCCTTATTTCTTTACTCATTTATCTATTTTTATGTACCTTTGCATCTAATTAATTAATATCGTAATTAAATAACGAGGTGATATTTCTCTAGAACATGAAAAAGGAACTTTGTGGTTCAGGATGTAATAGTTCAACTATATTCAATGGTATTCACATCTCCCGGTACTGATTAGTTTCCTCTATTTGGATATTGTTGTTTTTTCTACTTACTATTTACCAACGACCATCTAAAATCGTGATTTTCCTAAAGCAGTTTTCAATGAAGAAGAACATTTCCTTTTTATACGTTTGCGAATTATAATTGCGAACACATAGACGTAAGAATTATATACAAGTACACGCATGTTACGTATATATTATGCCTGTTTGGTACGTTCTGATTAAGACTGTTTCAGACTTAGGGTCACAGGAATTTCAAAAATACATTCGTTTTTGGATGGCTGGGAAGTCATGTTAAAAAAGAGTGGGGGGAGGACTTGATGAACTAAATGTTACGAGGAGAAGGGGTTTGAAAAAGCAAAATTTTGCTACATTTTTGAATGGCTACCTGTGAGATCCATGTGATCTTATTTACGTTTGCTAAATATTTGAACTGACTTGAAGTTTCCACTTATTTCCAGATTTCTACAACCTCACCTCTTTCAAACAGTTATTGCCGTAATATGTAATGTTCAATGTTCAATGTGCAATGGACGTGATTTAATTTTTTTATGAACTCTGTTTATTTGCAATATATTTCTACAGAAATATTAGGCAAATACTTTAATAGTAATATTTACATGAGTGGAAATGTTACTCAACTGTAGCATTCCTATTTAAACAAATCAGTACATTATATCTAGCACTTTATGGCGCTATCTTGTTTCTTCACTATTGCCTAATAGATTAATAGCGAGGCGATTTGGATGATTTTCGTCTTGTGTGGCATTTCTGACTCGCGGACGGTGTTTCTTCTTTGATGGTCTTGATCTGAGGGTCGTCGTAGACGCGATTTAATGGATCTATGATCGTGCAACGGTGCTTGTTAGCTGAGCTTCTATCGTCGCCCAGACGCTTTGTCAATAAAGCGAACGCGCGCTGAGGCGAAGACGTCTGTGGGTTGGATGATACAACGCGTGACGTGTGCGAGGGCGAGAGAGTGAGTTTGTGTCGCTGCAGAGCGGGGCGCGGAGAGGAAAATCCGGACCTTGAAAAGCACAGAGGAGTCGATTTCCCGATACGCGTATCGTTCGTAAACTACATCGCTCCGATAACCGGTTGCGATCGCGTCTGGTGGGCGGGTGCGACGGGTGGCGGTCGTCGGGGGGAGGAGGAGGAGGAAAGGGGCGTGGCAGGCCGGGGCGGAGGTGGCTGAAGAACATCTCAGCCCTGAGAACAGGTTGGGAGGGGCTAAGCGCGGTATAAGCCATTCGCTGTGGTATGAGATTTTTTAACGTGCAAGGCCGGCAGCTTTCAACTAGTGGTGCCACAACAGCACAAACTCTCTCGCATTAGATGTAACTTTTTAATTTACGAAAATGTAGAGAGATCTCCGAAAATGGGGCCTGCACCATGCGTTCTTTGCAACAATCCATTGGGAAAAAAGGTAATAAATTTTGCTGTGTCTATTAATTAAATCAATCATTGTGGAGAAATTCTATTTAATTTTCATATCATCGGATATAGTGAAGCATGCAAGTTCGTTCCCAGAAGTTCACTATAACCGGAGTCGACTGTAACTACCAAAGATGAGCGCGGTGGTGGGGGCGGTGGTCAGCGGGCGAGCGGCCGTGGGGTGCCGGAAGGGCCGAGCGCGGCCGCCGCGAACAGGGCCCTCGCCGTGTCAACAGCGCTCGTCGCCGGGGCGGGGCGGGGCGGGGCGCGCCACCCGCACAGCGATTGAGCATGCGGTGGGTGCGGGGCGGGGCGTGTTTATAAACCGCCTCCAGTGGCCTCTCCAAATAGTATCGGGGCCGCCGGACACGCGCGGGGGGTAATCCCGCAATGAATCACTTTCACCGCGCCCCAAGTGGAGCGGCACAAGTGGCTGGGTGGGCGGGGACGTGCGCGTGGATCTGGAAACGTGAAATGCTTTAGCACGTGGGAGGAGAGAGGAATGTGGGCGAGGTAAAAGAAGATTTACACGTCTAGGACTCTAAGAGTGCATAAAGAATCAAAGACCCAAATGGATGCAGTAAAATGAAAATGTAAGTGGAAAAAAGGAAATTACCGGGAGTGCACAATTTCATTCTATATCTGGATTGAAAAGTAACGCGTTTGTACTTTTGCTTTGTTTAATGGCCAGATACGTGTATGGACGGAGGGATGTATTCTAATACATCGTGCGAATTTGTTTAAGTAATAGATCGTCGTATTTTAGAGGTCCAGTCTTGAAATTAAAATTATTCTCGTTCAAAAGCTTCCTTTATTTAATAAAACATGAAACTATACTTTTATTATTATTATTATTATTATTATTATTATTATTATTATTATTATTATTATTATTATTATTATTATACTTGCATACTTACATCAATTATCAAGAAATGAAGTATTGTAAAATATGATATTCAAGTGTAGATTTTTAAGGAATCTTTATCTCCTGGCATTTTGTAGAACTTTGTACCGTTTTTAAAATAAAAAAAATTTAGAAAAATGCAAGTGAAATGTAAAACATTGTCTATACTTATCAATTGTTATATTGCAACCGATTTGTTAAAAATAATACGTAATATAAAAAAGTAATAACAAAGATTTTTTTCAGTTCATTTCAGTTCAGTCCACAATATATGTATAAACACTTTTTTGTATACTAGTATTATAAACGACCTTTTCTGTTGCAAGAAACCATCCATAAAAGGTCATTTTACGGCACAGTGATGACTTATGAAGTTTTACGCCACAAGTGATTGCGTTATCAGAAAATTCAGCCAATCGCAGCGAGAGAATCGTGGGTAGGTAGCAGTGAACGAAAAAGCCGACCACCGTTTTCTAGCACAGGTGTCGAATACCCGAGACGTCACAAGAAAGTTGTTTCGCAAAATTAAGTTTGATTCTCTTATAAATTTATAATGCTGTTATTAAAAAAATAGCGTGTGCAACTCATTTATAATGTTGCTTTATTGCATTCACACAAATTTCAAAACTCGCTCCTAACGTCGCTCGTTTTCAAAAATGCATGAATGCAATGAAGCTTAACATTATAAACTATTTGCATAAACGGCTTTTTAGGAGCTTGGAAAATAAAGGAAATATTATTATTATTATTATTATTATTATTATTATTATTATTATTATTATTGATCAGAATATATCGCAATAATTATAGAGATATAGTTATTTTACAAGTGCTAATTTTTAATATAAAAAGGAATTGCTTAGTAGATCCCATGTTTAATTTTCCGCGGACTTCTTTTAGTTCAAACGTGTAAAGATGCGCCGGTGAAAGAACACGCCATCCGGCTGGTGATTGTAGAGGGCTTCAGAGGTTTGAGGCTGCGGGTCTCCGCCCGATGAGAAATGCCGCGGATTACTCCCTGGCTATTGGCGGGCGCAACGCCCCCAGCCACCGCACCGGGGCGCCCTGCCTCCGCGCGCCGCTCGGCTTTCCGTTGCCATGGAGACGCCGCAACCGGCGGCGCGGGCGCCGGGGCGACGGGCGCGCTGCGTAGCGACGCTTCCGCGAATCACCGCGGTGGACGCCTCCTGGTTCGCGGAGCACGCCCGCGCCCTCGCACGGACAGGCGCGCCGGGCACGTGCGCGTCACAGCTCACCGGCTGCCTCCGCATGTGCTCTGACACCGGCGCTCTCTCGCTAATGAGGAGTGGATGGTATTGCGAAATCAATTAAGCTCCCTCTTCGTCTTAGTTTTCTTCTTGCTCCGCCTCCTCTGCGTCTTCATCGCATCACCCAACTGAAAACAGCGTGCCAATTTAATTCTTCTTTTCATTACTTCCTCTCTTTCGTATATTTTCGTCTTTTCTTTCTCTTTTTCGTATCATTTCTTTCTCTTTCCTATGTTTTCATCATTTCTTTCTCTTTCCTATATTTTCATAATTTCTTTCTCTCTTTCCTATATTTTCATCATTTCTTTCTCTCTTTCCTATATTTTCATCATTTCTTTCTCTCTCCTATATTTTCATCATTTCTTTCTCTTTCCTATGTTTTCATCATTTCTTTCTCTCTTTCCTATATTTTCATCATTTTTTTTTCTTTCCTATATTTTCAACATTTTTTCTCCCTTTCCTATATTTTCATCACATCTTTCTCTTTCTACTTTTCTCATTTTTTCCTCTCTTTCCACTTGCACCAAAAAATCTTTCCATAGCTTCCTACTTTATAATGTTGCTTTCCAATTTTTTTCGACTTCTTTATCGTCCTTATTGACATTGACTCCGCCTAGAGATACTATTTAATTTTTTAAATCTACTCCAGTTGTCTTCCTTCTATGGATATTCCCAAGTATATAATATCTCTTTCTCGTGATAGTTACGCTAACAGCAATTTCCAATGTATTTCAAACTCTATCCGAACACGGCATTTAGTTATTTTCTGCCTAGATTCTACTATAAGACGACGGCCATTCTGTCTTGGCGCTGATTGAAATCGGTGAGCGCGATCTTGTTGAAGGCACTGATTGTGTGATTGTTTCCCCATGTTTGCACTTCTACTCTTGCCGTCCTCAACAGTATTCTATTTTGGCAAAGCCTGAGTGCTAAGAGCCTGTTCCTGGGCTGCTAGCACAAGACCTTCGGCCTTTTTCTTAAGGGAAACATTCCGTAGTCAGGTGTAATTGAGACATGACGACCTTTCCTTACGTACTAGCCGTGGATAGGGTTGCCGTACCAACTTCTTTGGAGTTGCCCTCTCTATTAATGAAGCTGACGGTGCCAAATTTGAGCCACATCTCTCTTCAATTTCTTATGTAATCCGCCAGGGCTTAGTTCTATACACCTTGAAGAGTATGTTTTATCTACTAAAGCCCTAGCCCACATTATTGTTGTTGTTATTATTATTATTATTATCATTATCATTATTATTATCATTATTATTATCATTATTATTTCTGTAATTTACTTTTAATTACTTTTGGAAAAGCACTCAAGCGGGGACCTCCTTATCTTCATTATGAATATCAGAAGAAATGTTGCACCAAGTTCTCACCATGACGTGAATAACCTCTTTGCTGGTATCGGATCCTCAGTAATTTTCCAGAAACATACCACTCTCACTATTTCGATGCATTCTTCACCCAATGCCTTGGTACCTGTTGGGCCACATCCATTATTATTCTCACAAGTTCGTACTTTTTCTCACCGCCCTGTTATTTTCATCTTAATTAAAATCTATGAGGCTTTTATGGTTTTTATGATCAGAACCTCATTTATAAATAACTCTTTTATATACACGTCACGTTTTCCACATGTTAGCTGGAGACAGTTAAGATTTTATGGAGTTTTCTTACTGGCTCCAGACTTACAAACTTTTAGAATGCATTTTAGAATAGCTGAAATATTTTGAATATTATTGTTTTATACCAGAAATCTTCATTTCAAGGTGGTAAGGAAATCACGAAAGTACGATATGTGCACATTGTATGTACTAATGTGTACATATGTTTTAAATATGTACTGATATGTTTTTTTTGTATATACTAATATTTAAAGAGGTAAAAATGTAAGCATCATGGTTTCCCGAAATAAATGTGTTGTGGCTGATTTATTTTTTGCTCTACAATCGTAGCACCTGCTATTCTCTACCTCCATCTTCTATACCAGCCCTCTCCGCCGTAATACATTACAACTTCAACGTGTTTCTGTGCCGCTTCTCGCCTCCACCTTCCTGCTCGCGTCGCACCGCCTGGCAACCGGCGATTTGCCTTTCAAATTCGCCGGAGCCCATTCGAACCGTTAGCCGCTTAATTCGTTTCAATAAGAACAATGTAGACGTGAAATGTTACCCTGCCCTCGGAAATAAATTACAATTAATGGCGTCGAACTCGCGTCCCCTGGCACGCCGCATCTCCGCGTACGAGGTCGCATTGTCCGCCGAGAGATCTGGGGAGAGGGGGAGGGGGGAGGCGATTCACTGCGTTTTTGTTTCGGCGATGTTAAAACGCAAGGGCGGAAATTAATAACTCGAGCGAGTCGTTGCGTCTGGAAAATATGGTACCTTAATTGAAAGGGATCCCGCGGGTCGGTGAAGAAGCGTGCGTCGATATCGACCTGCTGTGTTTCTCGCGGGGCCGGCCGCGGGCGGGTGGGTCCGTGCAACGATGCGCGACCGGTAATTTTTACGTAGGGAAATAACCGGTTTGCCGCCGTTCTTCGTTTTTCTCATGTCGTCCCCCTTCCCCCCGCCCCCTGGCCCCCACGGTGCATTCGGACGATAAATTGAAGCGCTTGGCTTCGGAGAGAGCGAACAGCTAAAACTGAATTTCTGGAACGAATTACTCTCGAAAACGAGTTTCTTGTAATGCACTTAGGTGTGTAAAAATTACCTGTCTGGGAGGGTTTCCAGTAGGGCACGTTCGTTGTTCAGGTTGAGTTGGAAAGAGAGTGGCTCATCCTGAGGATTTTTTTAAGTGTTATTTATTTATGTATTTTTTTTTTGCGCCATGATTATGCTATAAATGTGACGACTTAATCCTTTGTGTTTATTATTTATAGCCGGCGGTGGAAGTTTAAACTGGCGAATATTCCGTTGTGCTGAATATTACAAACGCGTTTACGTATTTATAATTTATTCTTTGAGTGTTATACGAACTTGTGGCTATTATTTTGAATTAACCACGTTTTGTTATTTAATGTTACAGTGCTGCTTTTAATCGCGGCCTCCTAATCTTTTCATCCTGCTTAAGATAATCTCGCGAGACTTCCGTTGTTTCTTCTTCCGGCACGTGTGTTTGAGCTGTGCTCAGCTTGTAGTATTTTATTCACGCACAGGAAGTCAGGAACACGTAAAATTACATCAGAATCATGTTTACTGAAAAAAATATTTTCTGAAAACTTAGGTATTGATATTTACAACTTTTTTACGTAATTATTAGTGTTACTTTTATTTTTATTTTTTATGTATTGCATTTGATCCATTTAATATACAAATTGGCATGCTTGCAGATTCATAGAAAAGTCATTATTTTTCACTAATCACTATATGTAGATTAAGCGTACTGTTTTTTTTCCTTCTTTCTTCCTTGTGTACAGATGGCACTTAAAATTACATGGAAGGAAAGAATGTCAAGGACAAAATCGTTTTCAGACTTCTTTATTACTCTCGTGGTGGATGTGTACAACTTCTTCCATTATATGTGCTATGCCATTGCAGGGAAGATAAGTTGTGATAGTTGAAGTCTACATACTGCTTGTTGACGTTTAAGCATGACGCAATTTGTCTTCATTACAATTCAAAAAATTTGGCTCGATAAGGAGTTCGTACATGTTCTTTTATTTGTTTTCATCGGATATTGCGCTTAGAGTCTGAATTGAATATTTTTGGGCTGACAGTAATAACACTTTTTTGTTGGCCTTTTCAATGATGAAAAATGATCGTTTTCTAAAAATGAGTTGGAGGGCATATTAATATCCTTGATTTATTTACTTCACATTCCCCAGTTTACGCGGTAAAATTTGTGTACGTAGATGTAAGAATTAATCTCACGGAATTTCGTCTTAGAAAAGGTTCACAGAAGTACTTGGGTAAGTGATCCAAAACACTGTCTAAATAACCTGCATCAGTGGGTAGAAGTATCGTCCCTTTTACTCATGGATCTTCCATTTTCTTTTGTGTTACCCCTTTTTTTTTATTTTTAGTGCGTTTATAAGAGATAGCCAACTTCTTTAACACGCGTTGTGCGTGACGAGAGACAATATCATTTGCAGTTCTTGTAGTACGTCATGTCGTGCATGTTACGTAATGCCCCAAACAGAGCCCGAATGATTGATAGTGCTTGTGGGTGTGGCCACTTAACATGATGTTTTTCAACTCCCCCCTTCCGCCGAGTGCAGATGAGTGCGGAAGTGGTTTCTTATGCAGCCGATCTCATAAGACATCGCCTTTAATGCCATGAGATGTGTCTTCACGGAAGATTCACTAGAAATAAATCTTAACCCTTCGAGGGGAGTTCGCAAGACAGCTTTTCCTTCATTAATAGTATATTATACTACTAGTCTGTATTGTTAAGCTTTATTGCACGAGTACAAGATTTGAAAACGAGCGACGTTGGGAGCGAGTTTTCAAATTTATTTGAATGCAATGAAGCAACATTATAAACGAATTTATTGCGCTTGTTTATAACAGCATTATAAATTTATGAGAGAATCAAAATTCAAACAAATTTATTGTGACGTCAAGGGTATTTGATATCTTTGCGAAAAAAACATGTTCGGCTGTTCGATTTACCGCTGCCTCCCTATGATTCTCTCGCTGCGATAGGCTGAATTTGTGATGACGGAATTATTCGTGCCATAAACAGCAAATACGGCATCATATGTACCATAAGATGTCATTTAATGAACGATTTTCTTTAACGAAAAAGGACGTTCAAAATACTGGAATAAAAAAAGAATTTATATTTCAAGATTACACTTCTGGTTAATCTCATCTTAATGCACTAGTGTTTGATCGTTATAAGCAGAATTAATTATCCACATGAGTACGCGTGTGGCCTCATACCTTCACGCACTGACACACTCGCTCAGTCAGACACGCACATACTGTCGCATACGTTCGGCATTCCCCCCTTGCGGTGTCACAACCAGATCACATCACCCATTCATTCAGCCACTCTCTCGCAGTAATAGTGAGGGAGCGAGCGAGTGGGTGTGTATGTAGTAGCGTCTGTGTTCGAAATGAAATGTTTTAAGTAAGGTTCCAGCGGCCACGCACATTTGCAAGATTGGCGGCGATTTCTTTCTCGCTAAAGATTGGTCACATTTCGGGTGTGTCTTCCACTGCCTTTGTATCGTTTCAGTTCGTGGTGTGGTTTCTTTTCTAAACTCTATCGTTGGCACAAGGACACACACACAAGTGGGCGAGGCAAGGCGTGCGGTAGCTCCGAAACCCAATTCGTAGGCAGTTTAAGTTGCCAAGGTAAGACAGGTCGCAGACAATAAACAGCACATTAAGATGCCTGTTTTGCTCCTAAATTATGTGACGGTTTTGAAATTAAGGTTATTCGTCTGTTATTCGACAGCAGCATAGAAAGAAAGATCGCTCTGACCAAAATTATGTCTATAAAACTCTTTTATCCAAATTGAATTTCTTTTTCATTTAAATGATTCTATATATACTTTCCATGAATGAAACAGAGCTAGAGTACTAACTGTTTATTTATTCAATATCCTGTTACTTTGTGACCGGTAGGTTAGCGTGATTCAGGTAAAAAGCAACCTTTTTTAACGAATTACACTGCGCGAATTTCTAAGAGTGCAAGTCTTGATCTCGGAATAATCTGCGTAAATTAACGTCACGACCAGTGAAATGTCTCGCACTCCAAGGTGTTCACAAGTTCATCAACATTTGCTCCTTGTTTATTGTCAATTGTAGTTACGTTTGGTGACCAGGGATAAAATTAAAGCAAATTAATACTATGTATACATACATGTACGAATATATAACAGATTCATGAGCTTTGATGTTAAAAGGGTTTCTAATATCTAAAACTCCATGATCTTAAGCTCTGCAGAAGAACTGTCCAGTATTGTTATTAACTCTTCTTTAAGATATCATTCTATTGTATTTTTTATTGTTTCTCCGGAACAAGAGAATATGGCTATTTTTAACACGTGGCTTTACAATCAACTCTCATTGTTGCGAAAAATCCACGTAAGATTAAGAGTGCGTGCTGCAGCCGCGCGTCAACACGCGTGTCGCACGCCAAGGCGTGCCCCGTAGCGTCGCAGCGGGCACGCCCCCGCCAGCAGCTTATCAGCTTCCCCACCCCCACCCCCACCCCCACCCCTTGGCCTCCGCGCCTCACCGCCTCCGCCGCGTCAGCTGTCAGCGCGCGAGATCTTCATAATGAACGAGAGTGCGAGGCTGGGGAGGGGAAGGGGAAGAGAGTGGGGGTGAAGAAGGGGGGGAGGGGCGGACGGAGGCGCGCCGCTGGGCATACACGCGCGCGCGCGCGCGATCTCTCAGAGCGCCCAGCGCCCCGCCCCGCCCCGCCCCGTCCCGCCCCGTCCCGCCCCGTCCCGCCCCGTCCCGCCCCGTCCCGCCCCCTCCCGCCCCCTCCTCGCCCTGCGGCAGAGCTGCCTCCTCGTAACTCGTGAAGTGTCTGCTGTGGCCGCTTGGTGTTATGCGCGTGTCACTGCTCATCGTTCATACAGCTACCGCCGCCACTGCCACCACCGTACTGTTACTGCCACATTCACGCCAACACTGTGACTACCACATCACCACCGCCGACGCCATCATCACAATAACCACTACTCCCACCACCACCACCACCACCACCACCACCACCACCACTATCATCAAAACCACCACCAGCAACTGCATCGATTCCTCTTTCTCTTCTATCGCCAATTGTCTGATAATAATCATATCACAATCCGTGATTTCTGTACCGACCCCTTTTTTACCATGTGTCTTTTAACTTCCACATTCCCAGAAATAAATATCTCAAGCAGTGCAGGATTAGTGACCAAACATATCGACGATATAGGTAGGTATAGGTATTATATTCTTGGACACTTCTTTACTATTACCATCTACTGCAGTTACAGGACATATAAACCATTTCCAAAGTAAGTATCACATGTGAAACTTGCTCATGTGAACGCAGATACCCAGAATGCATGATATGATGAAAATATCCTGAATTTGGATTCTGAAAATAAAAATATTCCTTGCATGAATTACTTTGACATAGAGTACTTCAAGTAATGATGATAAAGAATGCTTCAAAGAACGTAGGGCGTTTGTTATATATTTGTACGTGAAACTTAACACGTATGCAAAAATGTCTCCTGAGTTTTGTGTGTTTACGTTTCCCAAAATCGTTTAGTGTCACAAGTTCGTTATATTCATTGTCGGTGCCCAGTGGAGCGAAAATGCAATTTTGAGTAAAGTGAAGCACACGAAACTTAATTTAGCATTGTTTTATAAATTTTTAATTTTGTTTGTTTTGAAATTCAATTACAGTATGATTTCTCATTAAGTTTTATGGAACAATATTTTTTTAGTAAAACTCCGAATGAAAACGGCATAATCGGTTCTGTCGAAGTATTAACAATCGTAATTCCGGCTTAAAACTTGAAATCCCGGCATACCCTTGAAAATAGATTTTATTACATCGGAACGAATTTTTGTTAACAATCCTTGCTCATTCTCTTTCTGTATTCAAAATTCAAGTAGTATATGGCTTCTGGTAGGGATCGCCAAATTTTGAAAACGTGCACAGAATTCACTTTTTCCCGTAGCACGTCACGCAGTTTTTAACGGTTTTTGACGTAAAACAAATTAAAAATAAAATATATTAAAATAAAATAATTGTTATAATATGGATGTATTTACACATTAGTGTGTTAATTATAGTTCCACTCTTTACAATATCCCGTATTTTGCATTATTGTTCGTATTTGGCTTGCATAGGTAATAAAACTCGCGTTCGTAAGTGAAGCGAGCGCATTTCGGGGCATTAGGAGTCGCTTTCTGCCGCGCGTAAAACAGCTCGACGGCTCCAGTGCTTCCGCAGCGCCTCCGGCCTCATCTTCCCCGGCAGCCCTCGTGCCTTTTGTGCCTTCCCCCTCGGCCTCGGCGCCCTCCCTCGACAGCAGCGCGCGGCGCTCAGCCAAACGGGAGCCCCGCCCCGCCCCGCCCCGCCCCGCCCCGCCCCTCCCCGCCCCGCCCCGCCCCGCCCCAACACAGTAGCCTCTCCGGCCGACGCGCCAGCCCTTCCTGCTCCACTCTGCCTCTCCCGACACCGCTCAGCCCCTCTCGCCCTTCCCCGCCACTCCCCACCCCGCCCCGCTTCGCCCGCCCCGCACTACCCCGCCCAGCACCGCTGGTTCCGCTCCGCTCCATCTCCAACATAGGCCACCGCGCCGGCCCGCCTTGCCCCTCCCCGCCCCGCCCCGCCCCGCATTGCCCCTCCCTGCGCAATCCCGCCTTGCCCCGCCCAGCCCCTGCCCGGCCCCGCCCGGCCCTGCCCCACCTCCTACACACCAGCCTCCTGGGCCACCGCGCCGGCCCACCTTTCCCCGCCACGTCCCGTTCCGTCCCCGCCTCGCTCCGCCCCGCCCCGCTCAGTCCCACTCGTCACGCCTTGCCCCGCCCCGCGAAAAACACCCACCCGATCCTTGCTAAGCCCCTGCGCCGCCCCGCTTACACGCCAGCCTCTCCGGCCGCCGGCACGCCCGCCTACCCCGGCTCCTGTGTTCGCCCCGCCGCGCCGTTCACCTCCGCATCTCCGCCCCTGTGAGCCTCATCCTCAACGCCCTGTAATCCCTCGCTCACCGTTTGGGACTGTTGTTCTTCGCGGACGCACGCTTCCCGTGCTCACACAGTCTTCCCGCAGATATACTATAGCGACCTGCCCGTCCATCCGCCTCAACCCCCACCTCACCCGCGCCGTCGAACGATTCCAAATCTCTGCGGCCCGCTTCTCTCACTTCATTCGACATCCATCATTTTCTCTCCTCCCCCCTCTTCCTTTACGCTAGGTATGGCGAAACCCCCTCTTTCACCCTGTATAATATTATTGTTATTATTATTAATATTATTATTATCATTAATCTGAAAACGTAAGATTCTTATAATTAAATAAATTACTCCGATGGACTTGGTAAAAAAAATTATCATTCCAACTCTTTCCTGGATTTATTTGGAAAAACGAATACATTTGGAAGAAACTACAAATTCCGTAGCTAAAAATACCATTTTAAAAATATCCTTCCAGTTCCTCGCCACCGCGTCGCCCTTTTTAATCGACTTTTACGTGGTGGCCACGAACACTCACCACCCAGACATCAGGACTTCCTCCGCGCAACGTCCACCCTCAGTCAACCATCACTCTCTCCGCTCTTCGCCTCCGTTACCGCATCTGCACCAGCCTATCGCCCTCCACCGCAGAGTGCCCTCCGGCATTTATCTTGGCGCTCATCTGCGCTCGCCGATCTTTCTACTCGACTGCGCATCGAGCTCTCGCTTTTGTTTTGCGTCTCGGGCGCGCTCGCTCATTGGTTTAAAGGACTCCATAAAGCAAGGCTTATGGCGGCGTAAAAAGGAAAGTGCCGTAAATGCCTCGATTACCAGGTGTTACAACAACAGATGGTATTTTGGGTAAATTGAACCTAGATGTTAAGTGAATTACTGAATTGCGAGTGAGCTTCATTTGCGTGTTGATGTTCTCGTGAACTCGTGGGGCCTGCCGTATTCCGAGAAATTATATTTCGGGCGTTGTGGGTAACGAATGTTCGAATCAATACGAGAGCAGAATTCCTTTCTGAAACATTCGGTTTTCGGGAGTGAACCTATGCTTTGCGTCTTAAACAGATTTGAAACTCGATAATGGAATGATGTAGCTAGGTGTAACAAACTCCCGAAGTTTTGATTTATATAGAAAATATGTGCTAACATACGCGTACAGTTGGAAGTCGAGATAATAAGGTTAGGGGCGGAGATTGCGCTAATGGATGGAGGGGGGGGACAATCGACGCTGGGGCAATGCCCGAGCACAGTAGCAACGCTGAGGGGATTCGACAGGACCATCCACCCCTGGCGGCACCGCGCGAAACCAATCAGAAAGACAACAACAATGTCATAATAATAACAATAATAATAATAATAATAATAATGTATAATAAATAATAATAATAATAATAATAATAATAATAATAGTAATAGCAACAAAGACTCAACGCTGTGATTACCAGATTCTAGAGAAACTGTATGTCACTGATCATAAACCACCATTACCATCTCCATCAACAATATCAATATGTGTGGGACTGTTTTTATACAGCTGCTTTCTTGATGCCCCCTCCCTCCGACATTTATTCGCTTGTTTCGTAATTTTAAAACATCTGTTGGTCGAACCATCCTGTTACTAATCAGTTCTCCTTTCAAATGCTTCCTGTCACTGCCGCCCCTATTTTCCAAGGCCAGCGTAATTCACAAGAGGTCGGACGACACAAGCTTGCTACAGCGCTGCGCGTGCAGCTGACCTCCACGCGCTCGTTTTCTTCCCCCGCAGCGCCTCTCTCTTTCTCGCTCTCGCGATTCACTCTGACTTCCCCTCCGTCGCCCCACTTCCACTTGACCCTCTTCACAGTATTTGCGACGCCCTTCCGGCCTCCGCAGTTCGCTAGTCGCTCTGCACTTGGATACATCGTTCCCTTGCTTTGCTCCGCGCCCGACATCGCTCATTTTCCTCGCACTGAAATCGCCGCCGCCCGCCGTCACTGCTGCCATCACCGCCGCCACACTACTACCACCACTACCACCATCACTGCCACCACATCCATCACCACTGTCACCACCAACACTACCACCGCCAACACCAACACCACCTCCATCATCATCACTGCCACTGCTACCAACACCAACACCACTACCAACACTGACACCATCACCAACACCGACACCACCATCACCACCGACACCACCAACACCGACACCACCAACACCGACCACCACCACACCACCACACCGACACCACCCACTCCGACCCAACCAACACCGACACCACCACCACCACACCGACACCATCACCAACACCGCACACCATCACCAACATCACCATTCACCACGCGTCACCAACGCCGACACCATCACATCACCAACGCCGACACCATCACCAACGCCGACACCACCATCACCTACGCACCATCCAACGCCGACACCATCGGCACCTCACAACGCCGATCTACCCACCAATACTAGCACCACCACCACACATCACATCATCACCATCACCATCACCATCACCACCACCACCACCACGACACCGACACCCACACCCACACCCACACCCACACCCACACCGACACCGACAACACCGACAACACCGACAACACCCACAACACCCACAACACCGACAACACCGACAACACCGACAACACCCACAACACCCACAACACCCACAACACCCACAACACCCACAACACCCACAACACCCACAACACCCACAACACCCACAACACCCACAACACCCACAACACCCACAACACCCACAACACCCACAACACCCACAACACCAACAACACCAACAACACCCACAACACCCACAACACCCACAACACCCACAACACCCACAACACCCACAACACCCACAACACCAACAACACCAACAACACCAACAACACCAACAACATGGTCATCACGATCACGGCCGTCTCCTTTACCATTGCCTTCTCCAATACCGCTTCCTCCTCCATTACCACTAATTACACTGATACATCCATTAACACTGTCCACATTCCATTACCACATTACCAACACATTTGTCACTACAACTTAGATCATTTCCACTACAGGCTCTAGTACTGTCACCATTATCTCGGGTCAGTGATCTTTAGCTGAATATGTCCCTATTACTTGTCCTTGCTGCGTATCAACCCCATCCACACTCCTTATTTTCCGAAGTCCTCTCATCTCCTGACATCTTTGTCCTCTATTCTCGCACATCCTGTTCACCCACTTTGTTAACCTTCCTTTCCCACAGCACCTCATCTCACGCGTCGACCCGGTGGGTTTTCATACCGCTCACCTCTCTGCTTCTTCCTTCGCCCTCGCTCGCTGCTTTTACCATAGACTAAAGACGTATAATTCTTTACTCTACGCTTTTACTTACCACCTTTCTACTAGTCTCGCAAGCACCCCCCTTTTCCTTTTCCCGTCCCTCACGGCTCCACCGTAAAGGCGAACCTCCCATCGCCAGCCACATCCTCGCCATCATCGCTCTACCCGACTGCCCTAACTCCTTCGCCGGCACTCCGCGCAATAGTGTTGACAAATTGTGACTGCACTCTTTCCTGATATTTTATTTACAGAAAATTTTCAGACCAACTTGGAGAGTTGTCTTGGGTGCTGTTTCTTCTGCTTTACCTCGCGCCGCTCTGTCTTTGTTCCGCGAGCTCGGGCGCCCCCCCCTGTCACTCCCGGAGGGTCGTTCCCCCACCACACCCCTTCACTCTCTCTGTCTCTCTTTGCTTCCTCCTCCACACCCCGCCGTCGCCGCCCTCGCCGCCGGGCCGCGCAACCCTTGTGCAAAGTTGGTCCCCGCTTCCAGCAGCCCTGCCCCGGGGCGGCCGGGATGTGCTTTAGGAGGATAGAACCGAGCGAAAAGGGACTTCGTTTCTTTGCCCTTACGCCCTCTAAATGTTGACGTAAAATCCACAGCCGAGATGTTTATGTGGCCCGGGAAGAAATCGTCTGACCGGCTACGCTTGTACTCTATTGCGTGTGTAGGGCTATGAAAAGAGTACTGGTGTACATTGTAGTGCGATATTGGAAATAACATGTCGACCTTGGCAATCGCCGTGTGGGATGTCTGGGTGTACTCTAGTCCGTGTGTAGGGCTATGAAAAGAGTACTGGTGTACATTGTAGTGCGATATTGGAAATAACACGTCGACCTTGGCAATCGCCGTGTGGGATGTCTGGGTGTACTCTATTCCGTGTTTAGGGCTATGAAAAGGTACTGGTGTAGATTGTAGTGCGATATTGGAAATAACACGTCGACCTTGGCAATCGCCGCCTGGGATGTCTGGGTGTATTCCGAATGAAAACGTGAAACCGCGACAGATCGATGGGAAAGTGAGTCTGTGTCGAACGAGTTTAGGATTGAAAACCTGCGCTCTCGGGGCTAACCTGTTATCCCGCCGTAGACAAAAAACTGTTGAATATACTTTACATCAGTTCTCTCTCTTACGCAGATATTCAGGGACGCAAAAAATTTTTCGTTACATCCTTCATTGCACGTAAGTGAAGACGAGTCAGTTATATTAAAATTGGGCTCCTTTGTTGGGTAGATAAAAAATTGAAATCATCTTTACTAGTGTATTGTACAGAAAAACTCCGAAATTGTAAGTCTTTTTTTAAAAATTCAATTTCATGTTGAATTGATTTCGGGACATTTAACGACCTCTGTGTTATTTATATTTTTATCTTAAAGATGAAATGATTCTATTTCGTAGTGTAAAGATAACCTATAGATAATGATCTCCGATGAATGATAAACCTATGGAAACGAGGCAGTTTGCTCTCAACATGCATCGGTGGGTAGTTTGTTGTCAGATGAAATTCCTTTTTCAGAGAGCGCTGTGAAGCTGGCGTTATGCCGACGGAGGGACCCTGGTAACCTATTTTTCATCGATACCTCTTCATCTTGTCTTGAGAAGCGTGAAAGCGGAAAAGAGTTCGTGAGTTGGATGATGTTAGACTTGTAAAACTGGACTACGCTGTTAGTTGTAGGATCGGCATCTGTTACACGTTGGCAATCTTCCTGCTTCAGTACGAAACGTTCCGGAGCTCGCATGTTGTCAAAAAAAAGTGGGTCTTCGTAATCGATGGTTGTCAGCTTGCACTCTACAAGCTCAATGTGCCCATTTGGATTTCATTATTGGCAGTGAAGTTCACTTAATCCGTTCAACTTGAGGTTGGACTTATTCACATTTGAGATTATAGATATCGTTATGAGCATGCCTTTTTCATGTCATGCGTATAACGTGCGTGTTTAGTAAAATTGCTTCCATATTTCGTATTTGATCGTAAGATTGCATGTTCTGCAATCATTAGTGGTTATGAAATGGCCTCCGTTACGGTGTGCTTTGAAATAGTTGTTGCTTTTTCATCAGAAAATATATATTATGTACAGATATTCATAATATGTGAATTGTCTTATTTCTTACACTTAGAAAATTATTTTGGAGAGGATATTTACAATTTATATTTAATTGTCTTTTTGTTTAAAAACTGAGTATCCAGAGTTCATGTGGTCAAGATTCAAATGTAGAAATTCAAATTTCAAAAAAATTTAAATGAATGAACGCGTTTACCGCAGTCACAGAAAGACAGACACTCTGAGAGTGGCAGTGACAAAGGAAAACCAGCATTTTACAAGCAACGTTTATGATTAACGAGGTCGAGGAAGTCCCAACATTCCTAGAAAATGGTGACAACGCCCATGGTGTATGTCGGCTTGCTTTTAGTACAGCAACAACTTTGTGTTCCACTTTTTTTAATGGACGTTTTTACGCCTTGGGCAACTGGATGTCGGGTAATCGGGAGTCTACTGTACAGAATTTTAAAATAAAATTAAGGTCGCATCAACATCTAGGTCATTTTAACGTCGCATCAACATCTAGGTCACCACTATTGGAGTTAACGTTATGGTAACAGTGAAAATGAAATGATTTAGTGATGACGAGGGGTGAAAGGACGAACACAAATACAACCATGTCCGAGGCGGGACTCGAGCCTGCGATCCTTCGGTCCGAGATCACTACGACACTACTGCCTTAACGACATCGACCACCGGATCGGCAACTGTACGGATATTACATATACTATTTTCACGTTTTTATATTAAACGGTCTAGACTAGGTATTATTTAAAAAAAAATATAGTTTTGAGTAATCATACATCTGTACACACATATGACGGTAGAAAAATCGTGTTAACTTGGCTTCACTCTAATAACGGTTAGTAATTTTCACGTATACCTAACAGTTTTTAATTAATAATCATCCATGTGCTGCTGACCTCTTAACAGCGTTCTCTCAAGGCCTGGCCTCGTCCATTGAACCCTTTTTGGCACTGGCCCCTCCTCGATCGTCGATCCCAAAAGCGAATGCCTTAACGCGTTCGAAGGCTGTTTCGTTGCTGTTTCCCGACGCGTAGGCGCCCGTATAACCGGGCCTATTTCGCACCCCTGAACAAGGGGACACAATTTAGCGTGCGCCGCGTCGCATCGACGTCGACCTTTTTGCCCGCTGCCGCCACCGCCGCCGCCCTCGCGCGCGGTGCGGTGGGCCGCCGGTAGCGCCACCAGGGTTGTACACGACCTCGTTTATGACTTCCTCCGATTTACTGCCGCTGATCGCCGCCGCTGGCTGTAAATTAGCGTCGCTTGCACTCTGCGCGATTGTCTCCCTACTGCCCTCATCCCCACCCCACCCCGGGGCCCGCTCGCGGTGGGTTGAAGTGGCCGTAGCCGCCACCACCGCAAGCGTTCTGTCAACTGTGCCACCGCGAAGCCGTTGTCACGTCTAAGAGCAGTGTTGCCATTTGATGTCACTGTTGCCTCGTTTACTGAGTCCCAGTTCCAGGAGGAATCCTCTCTGTTAAATTGGTATAATAATTTTAATAAGCAATATAAATTATGTATGATGGGATAATGGAAGTCATCTCCATCAACTTGTTAAGTTGACGGTGATGACTTCCATTATTCTATCGTGTAATTACGTCAACAGTACTACATCAACATTCCCGTAAATTATGTATAATTTGTAATAAGTTGTTGAGTTGAGATGATTCCAACAAAATTACGTTATACATTTTAATTCATATTAAGTGAACTCGAAGTTTTAGAATATTGTTATACTCAAGTTCGCGGGTTCAAACCCGATCGAAGCCGTGGATTTTTAAGGGTGAAAAAATCCTTCGTACGCCTTCCTTCGGAGGGGAAGTAAAGGCGTCTGTCCCATGTTAGTTGATTTACTGCATGTAAAAGATACTCAAGCCTAAAATAAAGCCTCGGAGCTAAATTCATAGTGCCTGTTTCGTCGCCCAAGTAATACCTTCTTTCTCCCCTAGTTCGTGAAAGAAGCGTACCGAAATTTGCGTGGTCAGACGGAACAGCAGGCCTCATGGTCTGAGTCTCGCCCGGTAAAATAAAGCATTAATTCAATTCAATTCATTTTTTTAAGATTAATGTTTTTCAAAATGCAATGATTCCTCGACCCAGCCTTCCTCTTTCCGCGCATATACGTTACTGATTTTTCTCTTAACCACCGTTTTCTTTTTGGACTTATTTGCCTACTTTGGCCGCTCTTGTCTGTTCTCACCTCACGTATTCTCTCAGCTCGTTTGTGGTTGCATCTCTTCTGTAACCTCTCGATGTTCCTTTTTACCCTCATGGCTTTTAATCCTTTCATCCACTTGTAGTTACCGGTTGCCCCATTCCGCGTTCAGCTCGACTCGCGTCGCGGGCTGCATCTCTCTCTCTCTCTCTCTCTCTCTCTCTCTCTCTCTCTCTCTCTCTCTCTCTCTCTCTCTCTCTTTCTTCGTCTCCGTCGTCGACGTGGCCTCGCGACATCTCCCGTCTCTGCAAACCCCGCCACGCCACCTCCATTGTGGCCGCCTCGGCGTTGGAGACTGCCCTGCTCTCGTCCCATTCATCCTCGTCAGGCCCGCCGTCCTCACCGCTGCTGGAGCGTGGCGTCACCACCGCCGCCGCCGCCGCCGCCACTCGCCCCCGAAAGCGCGCGGCGAAGTGCCTGCATTTATGAGCGTTTAAACACGCCGTATAGCGCAATCCGTCAGCGATAGGTGCCCCTGTCGGTGAACGCTGTGTAGTCACTCACTCATTGGCACGGCTTACGCGCGGTGGGCTATATACGGTGCGCGGCGGTCTGTGAAATCTCAGGAAGGGGTCGTGATGAATGTGCCAATAGCCGAGAATGTCCAGAACATTGGGTGCTCAGTTAAATATTGTCGGTGGCGAAAAAAATCGTCAATTTCAAGTCAAATCGAGAAATGTGTAAAGAGTATAGAATATTTGTAGTGGTAAAAATTCCATGCTGACCTGGATGGCTGAGGCGGCTAAGAGCGTGTACCGACTCAGCGCTTCGGTTCGAAGGGTCCCGGATTCGAGTCCCGCCTTGGGCATGGTTGTTTGCTTCTTGTCTCTCGTTTATACATGTTGCCGCGGAGGGCCTCGCGTTCTGCTGCCCCAGATCAGAAGAGCCGGCAAGTGTCTTGATGTCCAATGTATCGTCGAAAATGCGTCCCATCGGGTTGTAAAGGGTAACCGGCTGTCGGCTGAATATAAGCCCGGGGGGGTGGGGGGGGGGCAGAAAAACATTGGCCGCGAAACAAACAGTTCCTCGGAATAAAACAATTGTTCTGCAAAATATAATTTTGGAAACGTCTCACTTTTCGTGTGCACCGACGATATACATTTCCTTCTGCGAGTACGTGCTACAAGAGAGTTAGCCTATTTAATGGAGTTCACAGACAAGAGAAAGTTATTAAGTGGATTTGGACATGAAAGTGACAACGGTGAGAATGTTCAGTCCCGATGCCATGCAAGTGATGTTGATGAAAAGTTTGTTTATTTGACGTAAAACACCGTTCCATAAAAGTGTTTCGGAAAATGTATTTTCACTGTTCAAAAATTGCAAATGAGAGAACTCCAAATAGAACGCGGAAAGACTAAACAACCGGAAATAATTTATTACGTGCTTAATCGGAAAACAAGTTATGTTAAAACTAGCTAAGTATTTGCATCTTTTTTCTTTGTAAAAACAATGTATGCACTGATTGCGATATGCAATGTATGCACTGATTGTAGGTGTATATAAATAACTTGCAATATATCCTTTGGAGACTGCGTGAATTGAAGATGGATTCATTCCTCGCATAACAGTTGAAATTGAATTTCCACGGATGTAAAAATAAAATTTACTGTACCATTTTTCAATTTATTCATTTTATAGACTCCATTAAACGTTTCATTGCAGAATTATGACGCCGCTTGGAGCCCATTTCTTTATCAACTATTGTATTTTCCGTTGTCTTCCATCCATACTACTTCATCGTCTCACCACTCGCTGTAGTGCGTCCATTTCCGAGCACCTGCACGTAGGGTGCGTGTAGGGAATCGATCCAAGGCGTGGACTGCGCCTCGATTCAATTTGCGTAAAACGTGCCCCTCGTATTCAAAACAGGCGCAGCATACCACGGCGGGCGGGGGCAGCAAGTCGCATTAACGTCACAAACTTGGAGAAGAACGTATTTTATGTTATTTCAGCGACGAAGTGTGGCGTGCACTCAACTTTCCTTCTCCGAATTATTATGCAAGGGTCGCGTGTAGCGTTTCTTTCAGGGTGGCCGGGAGAATAAGTATTTAAACGAATTCCTGCTCCAGGATTACGATTGTTTTTCGTGTTATCAGCGGGGTGGTTTGGTATTCGTGGTAGTCTGTTGCGGCGCCGTATGTATTTATTTTTACTGGACGTAAGTGGTTGAGGTAAGAACGGAGGCTCTTTCATTTCTCATTCTAGGTTTAATTGCTACGCGACAAGTTTAGTTAGTTTTCCTACCTCTATTTCCATTATGACGCCTGGTGCTGTTTATAGTGTACTTAATAAATCTGTTTCTGAAGGTCGAGGTTTGTTTGGCCTTTTTGCTGTAATACTTTTTGTAATACTTCAATGATGTTTTGCGCTTTTTGTGTTTAGTTGGAGTATTGTCCTTGTGCTAAAAGTATAATGGAGTTTCTTTTAAAATGTCCTGACGTATCATTTGTCTGCCTGGTGAAGTTTACGACATTAATAAAATAAGTAAGATAGAACTCTTTGAAGGTTTTATCTTTCTCTTTTAACCACTCCTCTCATTACGACCTCGAGAGAAATTTCAGAAACATTTACAGAAGTTGTTTCGAAGTTTCATTGGACTCGCAGTAAGCATTTACCGTGAAACTTCATTGCAGCTTTACGAGGTTGAATGGTGTATAGAAATACCGCATTTCATGTCAAATGGATTTTCGAAACGTTTCATTAGTGAAGCTTTTTGTGCGGGGCAAATTTATATTTCTGAAGCGTTTGTGGACCGGCAAGTCCATTAACAAAGCAGCGTCAGTTAATTGGGCTTCCGCTGAGTGGTGCCTTTTGCTTCGAATTCCGATCTGTTGCATTCACTGACAAGCACCGCGCCGCCGCGATGTAATCGCATAATGTATGCACTAGCATATATACATCCAAAACTGCTCCCCATTTATATGTTAATTTTGCGCACTGTTTCTCTCGGAGGTGGTTTTAAACTGGTTTCTGTGGCGGTCGCAGAAATTGATTCTGACTTTGTCTGTTTGGTAACAAAAATATTTTTTTCTGTTTCAGGTGAGTTTGGAAGTGACCTGGACTGAAGGTTGCAAAGGCTGTAGCAGAAGGCAATGAGTAAGCCAAAATTACCTCTAGTCCCGGGTATTTTCCCTGACTGGCGCTCGAAACATTAACAACCGCCCAGAGTGACGTAATGTATGACGTCAGAGGAACCAGCGTAATTGTGTTTATTGCGTTGGGATGCAAACGTGCATGTTCCCTCAATTCTTTCTGCACACTCCATTTGTGACGAAACTCTCCTATTATGTGACTGGACAAACGCAAATTGCTTTATCTGTCGAGGTCGAGGCTTTGAAGGGGCCGATTTGTTCTGCCGTGACGTGGTGGAATCCAAAAGGTTAAAGCTTTCGTTAGAAGCAAGCCGCGGTTATTGTCAGTTGAAAAAATCATTGTTAATTTTTAATTCATGTAAAAAGAAAATAAATAATAACACTAATTGAGTAACTTCCTCCGGAGATTTTCAACTAAAAAGAGCTTTGCATATTACCTAGTGACAAATAACAAAACAATCATACCGACTTGTCTCGAGTTACGTCCACATTCTAAACAGTAAATCGTTACTACCGAAACAGGATGGCCGAGAAATACTATCAATAAAATGGATTTCATCTTGTGGGTCGTAGATTTCTTCATCAAGGTTACTTCGGAACGTCGGCAGGTAGAAACTCCGGTAAAACTACGTAAAACACTGCAGTTGCAGCGGCACAGCGCTTTCAAGAATAGTCTGTGCCACCCACTCGAGCACAAGAACTTCGCTTCCATTAGAATAGGACTGGCTGGGAAGATCAACCTCGGATAATCCCCCACCCCCCTCGCCCCGCTCATACAAACGAGAGATACCTCGTTGGCCAAAGAAAGTGATGCCAGAATCCGTCTACTTTTCCGTCCAGTACATACCTCACAAACTGTTTCTGGACTCGAGTTTATGCTATAGAGATACTTTCTGTCTTTCTTCCTTCCTTCCTTCCTTCCTTCCTTTCTTTCTTTCTTTCTCTTTCATTCTTGCTTTCTTTCTCTATTTTTTATTATTATTTTTTCTTTCTTTGTCTTTATTGGAAGTAAAACTGTCACCAAACGAAGTGGTAAATGCTGACTATTTTCTTCTTCAAACGATAAGTCTAGAAAGAGAAGAGTATATTCCGTAGAGGATACGAACAGCGGTTACCGAAAGTTTTAGTTAGTACTGCTTGCGTCGTAATTTATCTCATAGCCCCGTAATTCTACTCTAATATATTGCGAATTTTATCTCCTTTTGCATTCGGCTTGATTAATGGGCCTGTCGTGTGGATCCCGGAACAGTCGATTATGAATGCCTCGTAGTCAAAGCAGATCGGACGTAACCATCGATTTCCAGTGTGTGGACACGACAGCCTTGTAACAATTACGTAGAAATGGAAATCCATGCGCTGCGTTGATTATTGTGCCCTGGTATATTCCAGAATTGATGGCGTTTGCTGTGAATTGTGAACCATGGGTTTTGGAGATTGCAGTCCAAAGAAAAATTAGAGCAAGTGAGGGATAATAAAAATAAAGAGCTTTATCGGCTAAAAAGACGTAATTGGAAGATGAGAGATATTCTGCATAGTGGCTTAATTTCGTATATTGATTTATCAATTTGATACGACATTCCTTGATGGTAATTTGAAATTAGATTAAACTGGTCCACTACCATTAATTTCATATTTTTTATTTGTGCTGTGTGCAATAATTGCTTTACGATTTCACATTTTTGTTCGAGTAGAATCCATTTACAAAATACTCGAACATAGCATGGTAAAGTTGATAATCTGAAGAGTTCATTTACAATTCGTACATTCTTCTATTCTAAGTATTCGTTACGTCTGGAAATAGAAGATGTAAAAATAAATCAGTATCCTATGAATGTTATTATAACTCTGTTCTGTAATTATTTTAATTACTCAATAAATGTCTTGGATATTCAAACTTTTCCTGGACGAATTTTTCAATTACAGTGAAACCTGTTGAAGCGACCATTTTGATTACGTGGTCACCTCCATTACCTGCTCTTTTTGTGGAACCGATTGATTTTCCCATAACGCGTAAATATTCCCTCTTGGAAAGGATCACCTGCCCTCGCAGTCAGCAGCCAGAAACATTACCTAAACTAACCGGAACTACCCGTTTACAACTTCCTGAGGAGTTAGCGATTTTGATCTGGAAAGCCATAAAATGCATGAGGTACCCGAGGATATTAGGGTTTATCAGTATCTTCATGCCTCGGGAGGCAATACTAGATTACGTAGAACGGTGATATCTAAAGCCGCTTATTTAATGGTTAAATAATTTGTGTTTCAGATATCAGTAAATGATTTCCATACTCACTCTGAAATTTCTTGAGGGTGTGATGTGCAGTTTATTAGGTCTAGTTGAGAATCAAGTTCACGATTGGGAAGAAATAATCAATGAAAAAGAAGAGTGCAAAGTCCAGTCAAATAATTTTGTATAAGAGTTGAGTGCACACGCGCTAAAAAACTTCCGGTATTAACGGGTAATAAGTGTAATTAAAATTTTGTGAGCTAGCTATTGATTAACCGTAATTATCTTTGAGCCTTTCCAGAACCGATATTTGAAAGTCTTCTAATTTCATGCATTCTCTGCCAATCAATATCACAATGCGTGTATTATATTTCTTGTCCACTTACTTTTGATTTTGTTATTTTATTTTCTCATCCAGATTCTTGAACAAAATTAATTTACGAGTCATGTTTGGATATTACAGTTTTTTAGAACACAATAATAATAATAATAATAATAATAATAATAATAATAATAATAATAATGATAATAATAATGTAAATTTATTTGATAAAATTTAATTCTGGCAAAACGTTTGAAGTATGTGGTTTAGTCTTCAAACAAAAAGCTCCAAGAAAACTAAAAAAAAAACTAATAAATATGCGATATCATTAAACAATAATTCGTAATATATTAAATGTAATATAAATTTCATATATTATATCAATCGTAAAAAGCAGATATAGGTATCTTAGATCATCTTTATTTTTCGACCTTCCATCAGCCTCGACTAGTTAAACAGTAATTGCCAGTGTGTAAAGTAGACAAAATCCCCAAAATGCCTCTCATTACGCACCCAGCCTCGTTTCTTCACCGAGTCGCATGCACCGCCAGCAGAGCAGGGTGATGCGACCTCTGGCAGGCGTGTGCGCATGCGCACGGGCGCGCGCGCGCGCGCGCGAATGAAGGACGTCGTTGTGCCTCGCTCCCGCCTCGCGACGCCGCCTGCACGTGCGATGAGCGCCGTGCCGCGCTTTGGCTGAGTGATTTGTGAGGGAATAATTTTCATTCCGCAACCCTCTCCCTAATAAGTGATAGATGTTATTGATAATTATATTGCTGTTATCCAATGCGCGCAGAAATTTAAAGAACCGAAGGCTACATGCAGTGCCTGACTTTTGAGTTTTGTGCGCCCTAGGCTGTCAAATGTTTCATCGCCCTTTTAATTTGCTTTTTTTAAACATTAAATCTATTTATAATATTTTGAATAAAGGATTGTTGTACGATATTGGAAACCTGCCCAAATATTGTATACGTATGCGTATTGTGTACGTACTAATTGATTATGCGTATAAATAATTCTCACCACGATATTGATATAATCAATAAAGGACATTTTTGCATTCATTTTATATGTATATATCAATGGATATATTTGATTAATTAACACTTACGGTTGTTACAAATATCGAATGAAATATTTCTATAAAAACATTCAAAAGTTCGCCTTATGAAATTTTGAATGCGGTGAAATTCGTTCGCCCCCTAAAAATTGCGCGCCCCAAGCTGCAGCCTACTCAGCCTGTTCGGTAATCTGGCACTGGCTGCATGTGAGGTGTCTGTTGTTTAGTTAGAGACCAGGAACTCGGGAAAAAATGCAAAACCATCTATATTGCTAATTTCCAATGAGTAGAGAAATTGAGAGAAAACGAAGGTCATGTAAGAGGGATCTGAGGTTTCGGTAGATACCCAGGAACTCTGGAAATACTCTGAAACAATGAAACTGTTTCAATTTTAACTGAAAGATGTGAATATTAGATAATGTTAATCTGTAAGTGATTATACCTTATGTTATGATTCAATGCGACAGTGCTTAAGATTTAGCTGACGTCATGCGATGAGGAAGAAGAGGGCATCAAAATTTACATGTGTCATTTCAGAGCTGCCTTGGGGCCTTTGTTGTTCCTGTGGCCCATCGTCCATACACTCGTATTTGTGTATGTACAGACCACTAATTATTATTATTATTATTATTATTATTATTATTATTATTATTATTATTATTATTATTATTATATATTTGAACTTAATGGTTTACAGGTAAGCTTTCCTTTCATTATAACTTTCCGATATATTACAATGAAACTGTTTTAGCCACATTCTGACGACGTTTGTGACGGGTGATCAAGCTCATCCCGCGACTACATGTAGTCGCTTCTCTCGCTCTAGTCGCTACATTCAATTCCTCTCACCCATTGTGATCCTCCTTTTCGGAAGTTCATTGCCATCCTCCGTTCTATACTGCTTTTGGGATCCATCACTTGTTGACCTCTTCCTCTTCACGTCCTTCTCTTCAATTAATCTCTGACATTCATTTTAATCATCAACGCATTTCCACACATCCTTCGCTACACTTTAACAGTTACTATCCCAAGGTACATCTGCTAAACTCGTATCTTATTTTCATTCTTTAAAATTAATTTATCACAGGCAATACCACGAGTGGTTTGGAAATTGTCGATAAATTCCACACTCTGGATTTATTTGAGAATTTCCAAAGCCGAGTGGTATTTAATAGGACTATTTCACGAGTGAAATTAGGTCCAACAGAGTTCCGAAATGCACCAAATATTGAAAATAACTGAAATCTACATTAAAATAAACGGTTATGTCATAGTACATACACAGTTTATTGCACATCGACGTAGCGATCGATGTATACTGACTCCTAAGTTAGAAGAGTCGTAGTTTATGATTGACCAGTAAGGAGAAGCGGTAAGAAAAATCGGATAGAAAAAGCGATAAACTTTGAGATTCATCGCGCTGATTGGGGGGTTTTGTATGTACAGTTAAACACTATTGGCTTTAATTTCATGAGTGGAAAAGTCGTAAAATAATGATTAAAACTGTTTATGTCGTATTGAGAAGAAAGAATATCTGAAGCGTTGCGTCATCCTTGTGTACCCCATTTTCCAATTTCCGTACCGACTAAGTCATAAAACTAGTATTGCGCTACTTTCCTGGCTTCTAGACACCACTTTTACTCCGCTGCCTTATTGCCTCACACTCCTTACGGCACTTGTATCTAATCGTACCGCTGTTGCACCCGCTCCAGTTGCGAGGTGATTGTTGGGAGTCGGCGCAGCGGTGCTCTCGCCGTGGCTCTTCCGCCCATGATTGGCAGCGCGTGAGCATGACATCACAGCCTCGCGTGGCACTCGGCCAGCCAGTGCACGAATTGATTACTGCCCATTATGTTACACGAGGGCCAGTTGTATAATGTGCGGGAGGGATGTCGCGTTATATCCCGCTCGACGAACTCGGTTGACCTGCCTCAGGTCCATCTGCTTATTTGGGGGATATTTTTTTTCTGATAATTTTTGGAAACGATGGTTGTTGACACGACCAGTGATTGAACTGTGGTTTGAACGTAGTACCGGCTTAGGGTCGCAGTTGATGTCATTGCAGTGCTGTCTGGTTGGAAGTCCTAGGTTTCGAGCCCCGACGGTGGCAGGCATTTTCAACACCAGGTAGATAGCTGGATCGAATTCAGCCGCTGTCTGGAGGAGAATTCTAGCAGCCGGCAGCTCATAACGGTAGTTTTCCGTGGTTTCTCCGATCAAACCAGGCGAATGCCTGAGCAGTAACTTAAAAACGGGCTACGGACCGCGCGCGATGTTTCCTTTTCCTTGTCATATCTTCACCCCTTGCGTACACACACTTACAATAACATGCACTAGCATACATGCTAGGAGACCGATCGGGAGCGTAGAGCTTGTCCCTCGGGTGGGAAATACCTGGATAGGGTAAACCCAGCAGGTCGACGGGTAAGTCGGTGCCGGATCTCGCCATCCAGCGGGGATAGATCCTCTCCACCTTCATGGATAAAAATATGTACTACACTTACGGGCCTAATGACAGCAGTTTGACGCGCCCGGAATCTTTAATGTGCCAATCAATAGAACGAAGTTACTGCTATCGCAACGTTCCCACATAGAAGGCTTTTTTCTCCGCGAGAGGATACGGACCGATTCGCCGTTAAAACACATTTAATTGGACGGCGGCGTCGCGGGGAGGGTGGAGGGGCGCGGATTAGAGGGCGGCCGCGCAGCGAGGTGGACTCCCGCCGCGCGCGCCCTCTGTTATTGGAGCACGTCACTTGTTTACGTGTCCGCCGCAGGCACTCGCCTCGCACGTCGCCCCGCAGGCGCAAAGGGTTTCGCTTTGCCCGCCGCGATCTGCAGGTGGGCGTCACCCACGATGACTCTCCGTGTATCAAGAAAGGTTGAACATGATATAGTGCGATAAAGAAAAATTCAAATGGGTTGAAAGGTGCTTAGGAAAATGTTTCGTGAAAAATTATTATTCGAACGCGGTTTTGTTGGGATGTCTGTTGGACAAAGTCGTGGAATCGTTGCGGGAGAGTTGTGTCGGTCAGGAATAATTGCTAAGTCGTGCAGTAGAAGACGTTCTGAATGGGCGGAAAGTAGGTGATGGTATATCAATTTTTGTGAGGAATGAATGGGTATTTTTTTGGTTTCTTGCGTGTCAATTGAGGGAGTTCTTGGGAAATGTATCATTGTTTTCACATCCTTCGTCAAAAACTGTTCAGGTTTTTAATTAAGTCAGTCCTCTCCACGTGAATTCATGTTTCGTATAGCAACAATATAAGATTTAAAGAAATTATAAATTTTAATGTTAACCTTATTAAATGCCAACTTCTAACTAAAATTGACAATGAATTTTTTATTTTAAACTTTGGGATGTCAACTTTTTGTAAAGGGTTATTTGTATGTGTCGTATTGTGCTAGTTATATTCCCATTTTTCTTTTCTTATTCACGTAAATTTGCTAACAGTAATAGAGATTTTCTCTGAAGTAGAAATAGCCGCGTAGAGGCCGTTTTGTTTCTTTGGAATTTTTTCATATTCACCGATTTCCTTTTTAGTTAATAGTACTGTTTAAATGAGAAATAACTCATCAGATAATGCCGCTGTTAATGCTGTTACTTTGCACCATTTTAATGCACTGCGTTTCAGTATTATTGTGAAGGAAATCAGTATTTATGAACTTGTTTATCGTGCAGCACTTTTCTGAAAAATCTGTATTAATGGAAAACGAACTGCCATAGAAAATACGGGGATTATGATTCTCCAAAATTACAACCTATAATCAAAGACTCAAATAAAAATAGGAAACTCTTAAGATTACAGAAAATCCTGTGATATTAACGACGTTATTTGTACCTCCTGCTTGCATTTAAGAGCCGAACATTTCTACTTTTTTCCTTGCTTGCTCTACCACGTTAATGAAACGAGAAATGGATATTTCGGGTATCGTAAATCCGAAATTTATTACCCGTTCGACCGGGATTAATTTTACCTCTTATAAAATTCATTTGTAAAATCCAATGTCGGGGCGGATTACAACTAATGTGCGAGATGGAGAAAGGGATTGAGAGAGAGAGAGAGATGGATTCAGAGAGAGAGAGGGATTCAGAGACAGAGAAATGGGGATTTAGAGAGAGAGAGAGAGACAGACAGACAGAAAGGGGATTTAGAGAGTGAGATTCAGAGAGAGAGAGATTCAGAGAGAGAGAGAGAGAGAGATTCAGAGAGAGAGAGAGAGAGGGATTCAGAGAGAGAGAAAGAGGGATTCAGTGAGAGAGAGAGAGAGAGAGAGAGAGAGAGAGAGAGAGAGAGAGAGAGAGGGATTCAGAGAGAGAGAAAGAGGGTTTCAGAGAAAGAGAAAGAGGGGGATTCAGAGAGAGAGGGATTCAGTGAGAGAGAGGGATTCAGAGAGAGAGGGATTCAGTGAGAGAGAGGGATTCAGAGAGAGAGAGAGAGCGACGCGGTGCGCACGCAGGGTGCGTATAAAACATCGCGTCGGGGAAGTAAATGACGCGTCCGCAAAGAGCATGCGCCGCGAGCGCGCACGTTCTCTACTGGAATCGATAACGCGGGAGAAACGCGCTCGCGCGGGCGTCCTCCCGCCGCGCCGCCCGCCGCGCTCTCTGGCTCTCACGCAGTGCCACCTCGGCGGCGCGGCGCGGCGGGAGGAGAGCGCCGAGAGCGGAGGGGCGGAATGGAGCAGGGCGCAATGCCATCTGGACGCCGCTTTGCAGGGATTTCCAGTGGGCTGTGCCTGCAGCCGGCCCGGAGGCGCGCCGGCCGAGGGGAAGTGGTCGCGAAAATAATGAGGAGCCGGTTATTGCTCGGGGAAAATGCACGGTTGTAAAATGAGGGGGTAAACTTAAAGGAATTATTCCTTTAGATCCTGAAATCAATGTATACCATTATTTGCGTTTCCAGTGCTTGGTATTTCAACTTTATTTCGTATCACTATGATCGAATAAATGCTGAATTTCTAGTTTTGATATTTGGACCAAAAAAAAAAAAAAAGGTTTCATTAAATATAATTAGTCTTCTATTAGATTATAAAAAGGAACGAACTTAAAGAGATTTTGACAAAAAAAAATCCCTTTCACAACAATATTAGAGTTAACATTTGATAGCTATTTTTCTCATTAAATTTCATCGTGAAATTGACTATTTTACTCATGGTGCTGAGTGGCCCTTCGAAAGAAAGAGCCTTGCAGCAAAACATAAGCAGATTTTCCCCGTTTGTATAATGCACGCTACATGTTCTTGTTTTTCTTTCATTAGCGAAAGAAGTTTATTCTGTGAATGTGTACATTGCATTGTTCTGTGAAAACAAACGCTACAAGTATTAAAACAATGTAAAATGTTTCGGTGAAATTTCACGTGCAGAAATAGACGGGACAATAATAAAATGCCCCAAAATAGTAATTAAAAAAACAACACAGAGAAAACGTTTGGAAACAGTTCCAATATTTCTATTGTGTGAACTTCAATCACAAAAATCAAATAAATTTTCAAAAACGTTGAAAGATTGAACTAATGGTAACTTGTGTTTTTAATAATTGTAGTACATTTAATTAGTTCTAGTTATAACTTCCATGATCGACACGAAACCATTGTAGGATATTAGGACATTATCAGATAGTGATATTAAGTGTTTCTTTAATGCATGAGAAATTTACAATAAAATATTTATTGGTTTTTTAAGTTAATAATGGATGTATTTATTTGCGAAAAAATTATATTAAATACCACTCGTGCATGAGAAATAGTCGAGAAAAGATCCTGCACTCGTGTTTTACTTATATCACTCTCACAAGTATCACAATATATTAAAAGCTTATGTAAGTACCAAAAGAGAATTGGAAACGAAATAAAAAGAAAGAAATCGACTTACTGCACGTTGTAAAATTTTACTTTTTGTGACGTACTTTTTTTTAACAAAAAATCGATGTTTTAATAATGGGCAGTACGTTATTGTTTACATTTGAAAAAAAATAATCATTTCTGTAAGAGAAGTTGGAGATTCTCTGAACCGACTGAAGATAGTGAATTCCAGATTGTCCTAATAAATTTGATTTTACGATACTTATGTTCTATAAAAGATTTTATCGGTCACATGCGTCTTTAACCCCCTGTTAACATGCAACCCTGCAGGTTTGTTGAGGACAATTGTACCTACCTGTTTGTTAAGAAATTTAACATCCTTAGCAACGTAAACAACCATCGATTCATCGCAAGTTAAATGCTAGTTAAGAAAAATAATGGCGATGTAGAACACAAATCAGATTCAAACAATTCAGAAGTAATTCACATTGGTTTGGGGAATAATTATTCTTAATTGTAATATTATTAATTGTACAATTACAAAAATGTATATTTGGTAAATTAACTTCATTTTCCTAACATTTCACCAAACAAAACTCTACTCCATATTTACTGACGATGTGAAGGTTTCGCCACTGGAAGTTAATACGCCAATTTCCTAAGCGAACGTCGTTTCTTTAGGCATCTTTGGGATCAGGAGAATTATTTGCATTCATCTTTCTCGAAACACGGTATACGAATATTGTTTATATAGATATATCGCAAACAACATCCCACAATTTCGTATTGACGTGCTGGAGCAACAGAATTCATGTGTTTACCATCCCAGTATTGTAAATTTTCACATAATTCGTGAGATTTCATGGTGACCGATAAAGTGCTGAACATACCACGAAATGTTAGTGTTATTACTGTCTCGTTCAAATTAAAATTCTCGGCTCCGCTACGCTCCACCTCGATTTTTAACTTTTGGCTTAGGCAGTAATAACACTCATAACATTTCTAGGTCTGTTAATAGCTATAACTTCTTCTAAAAAAACTCTCAATCTTCTACACGTTGATGCAAAGATATGTGATATCCATTTTTTTCTTCTGTATTTGCTGTCCCGTGAGGATTCTTCATGAAAATAATGAAAATTTTTACATATCATTCTCATTATTTCCGCTTACAGGCAGAATGCACAACTATATCAAAATTAATGAATGTTTTGTTACGTAAAGCCAACGTAATGATAATATTTTTGTATTAATATAGAAAAATAATTCATATTAAACACGATTTTAAAACGTACTTTTATATTAAACATGTGTGCTCTCAGAACAATATTGGAGAATCAAGAAATCTAATTTAAAGCCGCAGCATATGGGAGAGATGAATAGAATTGAAAATTACAAATGAAAATTGGGTTTCAATTATTACTGCTTTAAACAAATTACAATACGAAATTCACTTTAATTGATTGGACACTGATTCGAGATAGACACATTGATATGTGAGTTCTCTACATCGCTATTTGAAATCTGCAAAACTGTGGGGTTTCTACCTCTAACATTGAAAAAGGAGCAAGGAGAAAGATACGTCTTATTCATAAACCACAGGACAGAATACCTAATCAGATGACCTAAATTAATGATTCCAGCAAACAACAAACAAAAAGATATACTATATTATCACGTCAGAAAGTGCGAAAGTTGATTGAAAGTCAGAAAGTGCGAAAGTCAGCAAGTCGTTTGAATGTCAAAATTATTTTAAATTGAAAAATGTAGTAATATGTATTTTTACTGTAAGAATTGTATTAAATTAGCGGAATATTTATTTGGATGAGACTCCGTGTAACGGTGGAAATTAAATGTCGCGAAATGCAGCTGGTCGATCAACCGGATATTCTGGTTCCGAGAACTTTCCTAAGTAGGAATGTTGCTTCATTAACACAGTATGTTTGACCAAATTAGAAATGAACAATGTAAAAAAGCTTACCAATTATATTTTATGTAAAATGTGCGTATATTTTATGAAAAATTTCTAACTTTTTGTGGTTTTGATATGTCAGGAATCACTTTAAATATAGCAACAGGATTCACGTTTTTTCCATCGCAGTAAAATCACTTTAAATATAGCAGTAACACTAATCCTACAATTTCATTGATTTGTTCTCTTTGGGTATTTTTCTTCAACCTGAAATTAATAAATCCGCATGGGTAATTGCAAAAATATTATCAAAATAACATAGTAACTATACACTTTGGGCATTTTTGAATGTCCAACCGCGGTGCCTTTAATTATTTTCTGATTACATATTGGTAATGCAAAAGGGTTGCTACGATTCGGTACAAACAAGTGTAAATTATTTGAGCTACGAATTCTCTCGTGCAGTAAGTTTTATCTTCTTCGAATCTGTTGTGGAATTAATTTGCCAGAAAGCATCAAAGTTCCTCTATCAGAGTAAGTCATTTGCCTGGAAAGAATACAATGAGAGTCGTAAAATTTGGTATTTGGTATAAGTGTGTTGCTACACGTTATCATGTCAATCGGAGAATACTTGCGATTCCGTCCAGTACAATTTTATTCACACAGTGTTGTGTCCATTGGCCAAATTTCCTCGCAACTCGAATTTTATCCACTAATTATCTGAAGTCATACTTTACGAAACTCAGATTAATTTTGTAATAATTAATAGAACACAAGTGTAGTGGTGACACGACTGTGTCACATGTTCATAATAGTAACACGCCACTGACATGATGGACGGAAATGTGAATTGTTGGGACGCCCAGAATGAAAGTGCGGTGAATGCAATAGTACGAAAGCGCAAATGTAGA
>BLKR01010838.1:0-45071 GCA_011170035.1 Teleogryllus occipitalis
GGGGTGAGGATAGAACAAAGAGGAGGATGGAAAGATCGCGCGCGCAGGGGCGGTCTGTGGCCCGTTTTTAGGGAACTATTCCGGCATTCGCCTGGTGTTTATCCGAGACCTCACGGAAAACTGCCGATCAGAGCAGCCGGTCGCTAGAATTCTCCTCCAGACAGCGACTGAGTCCGACTTAGCTATCTAGATAGTGTCGAAAATCCTACCACCGTCGGAACTCGAACCTAGGACCTCCCGGTCAGAGGCAGAGCAGTAATGTCAGTTGATGCCTTGAGCCACCTCTCCCGGGACATGCCGCTGAAGATTACCAGAGGTCGCGAGGTCGATCCCTACGGTGACAGCCGTTCGCATTTGGTATCGACGAGTTTGTGGCGCCTGCTGGAAATCTAATTAGTAGGTGTATTTGGATCCCATATGTATTTGGCCTGCCATTCTGAGGTAAGCCTCCTCTGTTCACAAATGTATCAATTTTTTCCTATACTATACTGTTTCATTGTAGATTTTTTTATTTTTAGATTGTACTTGAGGATGACCCCAAACAATAGGGTAGAAACGTGATAACTTTAGTATTATTTAATGTAATAATAAAAAGTAATTCAATGTCTATTATTTTGGCCTTTTATTTATCACAGACAAATATCTAGCAATATTTAGTATTTTAGAATTATACAATACAATTGGTAACTAATACATTAAATATTGTTATTATTAATTGTTATTAACATTATTTTCTTCTTTGATACTCAGTACAGTCTCTGATGGTATACAAACAGTTGTGCAGCAGATAAGACGTACTCTTCATCTGCAATGGACTAACGGTAGGAAATTGGTTCTATTTTCGACCCCAGACTGGACCGAAGCGGTCGCTGCCTGGATGAGAATTCCAGAGCCTGACTGTTCCTATCTCTCATTTCAGTGGTTTCTCCGATCAAATCCAGGCAGTTGCTGAAGCAGTGTAAATACCCTAAATCTGTGTAAGCAGTAAATAGGCACCTGGTTCACACCAACATTTTCATTTCACAAACATTTTCCAACTTTTCAGGGTACGACTTTTAATATTTGCGTTGTTGTAAGTTGTGTAAAATCGGTATTTTGAATAAATCGATGAAAATTCGTTAAATATACCTCAATGTTAGTAATTTCTCACCTTTTCAAAGTCGACGTAATTACTGCGATCAGTATGAGATAAGTTCAAAGTCATGCTCTGAGAGGAGGGAAATTTGATTTTAACCACATATTCATTCTGCATACAGAAATGACGGGTCAAGGAATGCGATCCTTCCTTCCTCATCGAACCCCCCATTTCCCTATACAGGGCCGAGCTATTTCTCAGTATCTTTGATCGAGAAAAATCACCGAGTGTCGAAGATCTGAGATGCGACGAGCTATGTAGTATTACGCATAAATGCCTGTGTGTCTTGACGTAAGAAGCGAATTGAAAATAGAACAGTAAGTTGTACCAATCTACAAGGTTACGTACAAGTTTATACAATGTAACAGACTGTGGACCAAATCCCTAATTTCTTCGAATCCTAATCTTGTATCCATGTTAAACGTTAAGACGCGATCAGCAAGGACTGTAAATCTATTTTAAAAACAACAAATTCGACTACGCCAAACCTAATAGATAATATTACAACTAGTGACGTTAAAACAGCACGTACTTTCTCGCCCATATTTTCACTCAAAATTATGCGAAAAGTAATCAAATTTTCTAAAAATTATACATGACCTTATTTTAAAATCTATCTTTAAGGAACGGATTTCATTAAAAGAAACAATCTCGATCTTCAATATTCATCAAGACGCCGAAAAATTTTGAACTTTTGCAATTTTGAAATTTTCGAAAAATCAGGGTTTTCAACGACCCACACCATTCTCTTAAACGTTTTCACATTATGAAGCAACAAAATTTAATCACAAATGATGGAACATTTTTTTTGAAAATTTGGAAAATATCCCAAGGACTTTATATAAAGTACTCCTCCCCCCAGAAAACTAAAATATCGGTTTCAAATTCAAGAGACCGCGACATCAGCCAGATCAATAGGGGAATATTAATTTTGGAGAAAATCGGATGAACGGTTTAGCCGCTAGTTCACAGTTGGACGGACGGACGAACGGACGAACGTTTTGCCGTCATTTGATTTTTTGGTATCACAGACCCATTAAAGTTTGATTCTGGCTACATTATGTGTTAGAGGATATTTTTTTAATACTAGCAACTGGATTTAGCCACATTTTCGTACCAGTGCCCTGTAATGGCATTTCTGCCGCAAATTCTCCATTTTATCGCGGAGCATTACATCTCTACTCCGTAGCGAGAAAGTAAAATTGTATAACACAATTCTTTACTATGATTTGCGGAATGAGAGCGCTTGGTTTATTTCAGTGTTCTGAAAACCATTAGCTTCGAGGAAAATGGTATAGATTGACTTCCTAGAATGAGATCTTGCTGATACAGTTGGGACACTGATGACTCACTATCAGATGTACGTAGGCTAGGCGAATGAGCACTGGCTGAATGTTGAGAAAATTTTTCTCCGTAATTTACCTGAAATGATACATTATCAAGAAATCATCTTGCATAAAATTGTCCATCTGCCAGCCAAGGGAGAAAACTCGGAGTAGGAGGAAGAAAGAGAGGTTACATACAATACATTCAAAGAAACGCAGAAAACGCGAAATTGCACAACGAAATTTAAAAAAACCTACTGTTGATTCATTTCAGCACACTACAACACTTACCACTGCCCTGACAATTGGTTTGTTCATTAATTGCAACACTGTACAATAACCTGTCGTTCTCCGTTCTGCGTATCCGTCTTGTAGCTGCGCGCCGACCAGTGTCAACATTCGGTGATGCAACGGCGGCGGCAGCGGTCGAGCCAGTCCGTTCTCGTGCCACCGTCAAGGTTGCATGCTGGAGCAGCGCGAATTAGAGAACCTCCTGCCTCCCTCCCCCGGCCCGCGCCGCATCCCGTGCCTCCAACGCCCCGGGCGCTGGCGACCCGCGTGAGGCCCCGGGCGAAGACGTCTGTCGGCGGCGGCAGAGGTGGGGGCGGCAACGGCAAGGGAGACGACGGCTTTCGCGGCAGCACCACTCGCCGTGACGGCAAGGCAACTGCAATGGGATCAGCGCAAGCAACAGCAACGACAACGGCGCGTCAGCGACGATACCTTTGGCGTCACTAACGTCGAAGGTAACGACGAAGCTGACCAGGTCGGTGTCAATGACGACGACGCTGATGAGGCCCGTGTCGATGATGATGTCGGTGACAACGACGGTGATGGCGACGGTGGTGACTACAACGGCATAGACCATGACGACGACGAAGACAGTGACGATGACGGCGTCGGTGGTGACGACGACGGTGACGACAAAGACGGCAACAACGTCGACGAAAACTGTGACGACGACGGAGACATGACGGCGGTGACGACGGTGTCGGCGGTGTCGGAGACCGCGACTGTGGGGACGGCGATGTCGGCGGTGGTAACGACGGCGTTAACGACTGCGGTTACGACGGGGATGACACCGGTAGCAGTGACCGTGACGACGGCAGTGACATCGGCGGCAGTGACTGCGGTGGCGGTGACGGCGGCGGCGGCAATGCAGATTGCCTCTAATCGATGGGGATTCATAAAAACGCTGATGCCCCTTGCGAGACCAACCACCCTTACTTAATTCAACAGAAGAGCCTACCACTGCAGCTCACATCGGATAACAGTGTGTGCCAGGTACTCGAGCGGTAAAGTTAATTGTGGAGTAGCTTGGACAAAATTAAAGAAGAATTGGAACATTTTTAATTCCTTTACAGGACTAGGAGAAAATCGCCATCTACTAAGTTATTTTGAAATAATAATATATGTAGAATAAATGCTGCTTGAGTTCCACACAGCTTTCAATGATCATGTACTGGAGGGAGGGCACAATTAGGAAGGATAAGGTCCAAATATTGTACGAATTTGAAAAGTATATATTTTATAATAAAAATCATATTAAAATTCACTTAGCTGATCACTAATTTTCTCGAAACGTTTTTTATATAAAACTCTTGAAGAATCGAAGGCCCTTTTACAAGGTATATTCTGAACCATGACACACAAAATATTATAAGAAACAATCGACAGTTCAAATCCGCAAAGGTACAACACTACCACAATAGTATGTCATTTTTTGCGGCCACACGTAAAGCAAACAAGGTACAGTTTAGTAGGTTGAACATTATCGATTTCTTAATTCAATTGGCAACGGATGAAACTGACCGGGATAGAATAGTCCGCAATGTCAACCTACCTAGTAAGTTGCATCAGATTCCACCGTTCATTATTCCCATATAGGAGTAGGAATTTCATTTTAAACCATTACGTTACGAAAAAGAATCATATTCCCATAGCATGTATTGGTACTTCATTCATTTTGTCTTTTATAGTACTCCCAAGAATGCACGAGTATATTTGAAGTGTTTGGTTATTAGATAATGGCAAGTCACTCAACAAGCAAAATTGAGATTTTATTTTTTTCCTTTCTGCCGCGGGCAAGCTACTAACGAAATAGTACAATACAACACAGTAATGCATGCAATATCGTTTAATGTAATAAATATGCTTTTTACGTTCATCGCCTGATTTACGCAAGTCTATAAACTTTCAATTGCCTCTCCTGTAAAAGTCACTTTAGGTGGCTTACCATTACCTAATCGTGAAAATCTCATTTGTAAGAACACTAGATTCGGCATTATTATTATTACTACTATTATTATTATATTATTTTATTTTTAATTAATTATTTTTTGCTCGCGAATCGGCCGTCTTGGACCACGCATACATGCACTTACACGGGCTCACTATCAATTATCACGTTGCAAGTCTTGCATGAAATCAATCAGTGGGATCAGCATTTAGGCTGAATCCGATTTTTATACCCCAGGGTAGTTAGTCCTGGGGGATGGGGGATGGAAGATGGGATGATGATGATGATGATGATAATGATAATGAAGGATGAATGGACGGCACACACAAACAGACATACATAAACACACGCATGCCCGAGGCGGGACTCGAATCCGCGATCCTTCCGTTCGAATCGCCACGGCACTACTGCATTAGCGATCTCGGCTATCCGGACTGGCATTATTAATATAATAATAATAATAATAATAATAATTATTATTATTATTATTATTATATTACTATTACATTACATTATATTATTATTATTATTATTATTATTATTATTATTACTGTTATTTCTATTGTTGCTGCTGCTCTTGTTAACGCGTGTCTCTGGAACATTTGTCTATTAGCTAGCGATGACATGGCCTGCATTGCTCGGCATTTTCCAATTTGACACCACATGAGTGCGAAACATTTTCCGATATCCGCCGCGAGGAACCGATACATTGATGCTCTCGGTGATTTTATCCGTTAGTTGCGTCGTCCCGTGGCTGAGGTAATATGAGAAACATTTTGGTCGCGGATTGTCGGATGATTTAATTCCAGGGTATTTAGTTCTTCTAGATGCCACAAGCGTGACATGGCACACTGTGGATTTTCCGCCCTCTGAAATTCACGGACCTTCGGTGGATTTAAATAAGCGATCTCGGATTTTCGAAGCCATTGTTCTGCGATAACAAAATTACGTACATTCCAAATCATTACTGACACGTAAGACTGTCATCTACCTGCGTTTCACCTCTTTTGAGAACTAATATCCGTGTTGTTGGTTAACATTATATCTCCAGGTCATTCAAAGAATCATGTTAAAAGAAATATTTTTTCAGAAAAATGGACGGTGCTTTTTCGAATTTAATGTTATTAACTTATCTGCGTTTGGCACCATAAACATGTGTATCCTACTGGGTATAATATTTTCTATTATTTAATGATCATATCAATAATAATCATAATGATCAAGCTTGCCCAAGGTTATTTAGAATCAAATTTATAATTTTATTTTAATTTTTTAGTTGTGAATATTTTCTAGTCAGTGGAAACTGGTCTTACTTCCATGGCTCTAATGTGAAATAATTTATTAAAAGATACGGCCGTGAAAAAAAATTCCATTATTCACAAAATGTTTCATTTGATTCTGTTTTTTTATGACTCCCTTACACCGTTCCACAATCTCCAAGACACTCAAAAAGAAGCAAATCTAATTGCATTCCTAGGATCTCGCTGCACGGGGAACTCTATTAGTGTGCTTTAATGAGCACATTAATTGTTAATGTTTAATTTGCCCACAACTGTCCGCTTTCTCCACAATAATTACGAGCAGATGAATTTATTTCTAATAAAGTGAAATGTTGCGAAGAAAGACGTGGAATTATGTTTACGAGTTTGGGAGACATCAAGTCAATGTAAAATCCTTGACCTGTACCATAGCTCACAACCCTTGATCATGAGAATGCACTACACCCAAGGCTTGATTTCTGGCGGAACGCGACGGAACAGCGTTCCAGAACCTCTGGAATATATTATTGAATTGTAATGTAAATATATAAGTATTTCTATTAAACAAATAATTAGGGGTGTGTTACGGTACCTAAAATGTTAAAATATCAAGCACTGACTACACCTATTATACAAATCTAATCTTTACTAGAATATTAACAGAAAGATAAACGTACAAAATTACTTACACAAACATTTGGTAATGTTAATATGTATAAAATATGTAACATATGTATGTTAATATGGTACTTTGAATCCACATTTACTTACGAAAATTACAAGACATTTTTCTCATATTGGAAGTAATTAATTTCTTGGCTAGGCTGCAGGAACTTCTTTTTAATAATGCACAACCGTCGAAGTAATTTCCGTTACAATAGACCATTTACAGAGTGTAAATAGTGGCATTAAGTCAGCTGTGATTACACTTCTTAAATATCAGAAGAATGTTAATTGTAAATGTAATATCGCGGTCAAACAGATGTGATAGTACTCAGAAATACAGAGAACCTACGCATAGTTTCCAAATTACATATCCCCCCCCAAAAAAGACAATTTCGGGGTTCGCGAAAAGTATCCTATTTCCAATTTCACGAGACTAAGGCTTCTTTTAGTGCCATACACTGATTTGTGCGTAGGCTAATCTCCAGAATTGAAATGATTGAAGGCGTTGTCATTGTCAACAACATTGTTTGAATGTCATTGTTGACTATGACAACGCCTTCAATCATTTCAATTACGTAAATGTCAACTACAACTCACCACTAAACCAATAATCTCCAAAGCCCCTAGCGCCTTCTTATGAGACTTGTCCTGGACAAGTATACGTACGGTAATTCGACATTGCTTTCCCTAGGAGCGCTAGTGCGCCAATTTTCACGTTTGATTTGAATACCAGGTAGCACAAGCCAATATACAACAACAACAATCTTATCCAGTAATTCAAATCGAAACTCTAATTGGTGCTAAATTGCTAGAGGATTTAATTTTGCCAGGATCGCCCAAGTGCCTTTCCTGAGACCTGTTTTACATGCTGAGAAGCGTCCGCACGCATAGACTAAGGCTTAAAAGCAAAAACATATCGAAGATGCCAACTAACATAAAATCGAACACACTAATGAATTTTCTTGCATTCGTTTCAAAAAGTATTTTCACAAGAGATTCCGCTCCGCGTCTTTAAATTGACTCTTGCGCCTCCTCATTGCTCGTAAATAGCCAATTCAGAGTTGAACGAAAGGAATGAAAGTTTAACTTGCGTTTTCTTCATCGTCAGCACTGGCCATTGGCGAGCGCCTGAGCGAGAGAAACGACAGAGCAAAGACCGCTACCTCTTCTGCCGCCGCCGCACAGAGGGCACAACATCAAAAGACAAGCACAACAATTCGAAGGCTATTTTCTCATTATTTCATTTTAAAAAAATATTATCTATGGTCTACACAACGCCAGAACAGCCTCTCCGCAGGGACATCAGTGGTTGGCGAGAGTGCTAGCAACAGAAAGTATGTGGTAGCACGAACTGCATCGTGTAACAAATGAAAATGTAATTTGGGTACTCACCACAATCATAATATATTGGAAGTGTGGTGCACTTCACTTGTTTGCCAGTGATCCGCGTGCTACGAACATAAATATGATTTTAATAAGAAACCCTGATTCGGCTCGGCGCAGAGAGACTTTCCTAGCGCAATGTATAATACTCTGAGGCAATATACTTCTTTTTTCACAATCTATACGAAAGCATCAACCCAAACTCTGACAGTGTGCTGAAAGATAGGGAATTACCGCCCCTCCAGTCCTCTATCAAAGAGATTTAAGACAAAAAACATGAATTCGCCGATTATGATAAGTGGCACATACGCAACTCACAACACGTTACACTGCAACACGCGCTACCGTTGTGTGTAATTCACAAATGATGTGTCTAAGACCCTTAAAGTAAACTTCTTCCCCTCCCATTGTACAATTCTCTTATTTGATGGCTGCAACCCGTTGGATACTCATTACGATACAGATTTAATTATAAAACATGTTCTTGACCAATTACAGAGAAGTTTTCAAACCAAGTACTGACACTTAACTAATCATTGAGAATCGTTCTAAATAGTAAATGTTTCGTTCGATTGCGTACATTAAAAGTGCATTTAATACTATAGTATGCTTGTCAGTTTTAATTTCTCTTATTATTAGTAATTTTTACGTGGAATATTATTTAAAATAAATTGAATCGTAAGTCCACTTTGATCCTATTTGATTAGCGCAGTGGTAAAGGTAGAGGGAACATTTGGCAGACGTTAACATCAGAACGCAAGTCATTTTGTGTTATATGTTGCACCTGTGTGGTTGCTCTTAAAAACCAGCCAATTCTTCGGTTTAAAATGTCTAGTTAATCAGAGGTTGAGTTGGCACCTTCGGAAGAGAAAAGAGAAAATGGTGACATCGGAATTTTGCCGCAACGTTTGTACTCTCTCGCAGGCAGACTCTTAAACCAAAGCCACCTACGGCAGGGTAGGGTAGCTGTCCGCTAGGTGGGCGTGGCAGAATCCTGCATGTCAAATGCCATGAAAAGATTCAATATAAACGTTTAACTAATAAAAGTTACCATAAGTCGTTGAAAATGTACCGTATGAAACTCGATGTAATGGGTATTAATACACTCGTGTGAAAGTTTACGATGCTCGTTCCTCGCTCGTATCGTAATATCACACTATTGCATTAATACCCATCATTACATCATCGTTTCATAATGTACTATTACATAAATGCAGGAGGTAGCTCGTGGGACTAGTTCTAGTACCGTTTTATGGTTTAGGCATTTTCTTTCATCAGAGGAAACGAAGGGATATTTCGGCATTTTCTTTCTTTAGGAACGAAGCGATATTTCGAGATGATACATGAGGTTCTGAAAATGTGCGTCGTCACAAACACTCGAACCATCCATGCCTAACGAGGGATTCGAACCATCAGCGCCACAGCCGCGGTATTGGCGTACACGGACATACCTGACACAAACCATCGTATCAGTTATCTTTTAATAAAAAATAGATTTGAATTTGTGTGATTTCTTTCCTAAACTCATTTGCTCCAAAATTTGACTTTTTCAACAAAGACAGGATTCATATAGTTTTTGGGCGTATTTACCCATTGGGACAGTATTCTATGGAAAGTAATATTACATTAATATTTTTTCTTGAATATTTTGTAAATATACAGTAATACATCAAATTAAATTGCATGACACATTTTCATTGAAAATTTTCCAATTTCAAAAATTAAAGATATTATTTGTTTTCGAGCTTCTCAGGAGTCGTTTCGTCAAGAGTTTTCAAGATAAGAATTAAGTGTAAGTAGAAAAGAAGTTTGCAATACAGTGATATAACGTATCTGTTACAATTACTACGAGAAAATAATGATGCAGCACTACTAATGTTACCTATTCGACCTTCAGTTATGCATTTCATTGTAGCAAAATATTGTCCATACAAATTGAAGGCTGGAAATAAAAAAGGATGTAAGTGCCATTTTCATACTTTCGAGAAAAATGAGTTTTTATATACATTAAACCTATTGACACACGCAACTCCTGCCATTTATAAACACCCCGTAACACTATCAAGAAATGCGTCTGGAATTCTCATTTATGTTAAAGGCCTTGATTAATTTATCATTATTCTGGTAAAAACGAAAATTTAACAGAAAAGGCACTTACATCCTTTTTTTATTTGAAGTCTTCAATTATTCGTGGCATTCAGATATTTTAACTAAGGGATATAACTAAAAGAAAACGACTGATGTGAATGTAAACCAACTACTTAACTTAATTTTTATTCAACGCAGTCTCAATAACTAAACGTCGTTTATCGTATAGCCAAGCTGCCTAGGGCGAGACTACGTGACAAAAAGCGAAATGACGCCATACAAGAAGACTAAATATGTTAAGAGTGTAGAAGCAAAGTTTTATTTCTTTTGGAACGAATTGAAGGCATTATCAAAAACCAAGACTGACAGTGTTTTAGATGAATGCCAGTTTTACTCTTTTGACTGTCTACTGTTCGGTCTCAATACTTGCTGTGAACTGGGCCAAAGCTAGGTATCGGCATTTGTCTTCTGTTCTGTCTCAATACCGCGTATCTGGCAAGTGGCAAGACATCCCACTGTCCTAGGGGCGGGGGCGACACGTGGTGAAGCGGTCAGATCGCTCACCATCTACTGGAACCGGGTTACAAATTCCGGACTTTTCATGTACAATTTGCGGTGGACAAAGTGGATTTGCGGCAGCTTTTCTCGATGTTCTATTGTCTCCCCGCCTCTCATTGCTATTGCTGTATCACCGTTTGTATCAAACCTTTATATTCATTTATAATTCTCCCATTTCCTTGCGTGGTCATAGAGTTCAGATAAGTGCAGGACAGGCGACCAAGTGGGCCACTCTTGAACGGCTCTTGTTTCCGCGACGCTGGTCCTGTTCAGCGGACTTGCCGCTAGCTAGCTGATCTCGCGTGATTTGTTCTTGTCCGTGTCATTGATCCGAGTTTCTAGGTGCGTCAACTGCTATGGTCATTACTCCCGTATGTGTTGTGCATGTTATACCCCGGGAGGTGGCGATGTTCCTTCCCAGCTAGAATGAGAGATCCGGCCTGTCACGTTGGCATCTTCTCCAAGTATATTCCGCTCGGTCAGGACAAGCTGTAAGCGCCCGACTGGTCTCCCGACATAAGTGGATGTGTATGTAGTGAGTGTGAATTTAAGGGGAGAGAAGGGGACATAAGTGAGGATGGAAGATAGCGCGTGATTCCTGCCCTTTTGATACGGTGAAGCTCAAGACATTCGTCTAATATCAATCGGAGAAATCAAGGAAAACGACCGACAAGAACAGCAGTCACCTAGGATTCTCCTCCACACAGTGGACGAATGCGAGGGTTTTTGCATGCCCATGCGGTGCGTTTCGGCCCACTGGGCGCAGCTCGCGACTGCAGGTTGCCGACCCCCCGCGGCGAGCAGGTCGCTCGCGCTCGAGGTCGCTCGCGCTCGCTTCACGCGGTGCAACGTGAGACGCTGCAGCAAAGGCTGCGAGCAGTGGGTGGGGAAAGGGGGAAGCGGAGGGGTGGGCGGTGCAAGCAGAGTGGGAGGGACGGAGGTAGCGGCACGCTCGCCGGCTCTCCCCTTTGGGACTGTGCACGCTCTTGCTTCTACGACAGGGCCGTCCAGGCAAGTGCTCCGCGCGCAATCACCCGGCCGCTCCTTGCTCCCGAAACGGTCGGTCAGCGAAGGGAAGGTTAGGAGGACAACGATCAGCGATGTGCCAATTATCGTTTTGACATTCCCGTCTGAGATATGGCATAATATTCTGGGGAAGCCCATCCTTTAGTGCCCAGACATTTATATTGCAAAAGAAAATTATCGGAATAATGAAAAAATCCCATCCACGTGATCCGTGCAAGACTCTTTTCATTGACCTTGGAATCTTACCATTGCCTTGCCTATTTATTTATGAGTCTGTAGTATTTGTCAAAACTGACTTACTTAACGGTGGGAACATATTTTCATGTAATACTGATATTTATAGTTACAACACTCGACGTAAAAATCATGTTCATCAAGTGTCAGTATCAACAGCTCACTACAAGAAATCCACATACAATACATGTACGTTACTTTACAACAAATTGCCAGATGAAATTAAACAATTAAAATTGGTACATAAATTTAAGTTAAAAGTAAAATATTTTCTGCTGCAAAACTGTTTCTATACAGTTAGGGACTATAGCGATCGTCAAAAAGAAAAATAATGTTTACTTTAACAAAACGAAGATATAGTATAATGAATTAGTTCACATTTGCATTGTATAATTTAAAAAAAGACTTAAATGCCCGTAACAAGTAATGTACTTCAGCTTTCGGGTCAATGACCCCCATCTCGATCAGGTTTTTGTCCAGTTTCCCTGATCCATTGAGCAAATGCTGAGATGGCCCCTTGATTTGCTTCTGGGCGAAAAATGAAGCTTCACTATGCGCACGTTTTGTTGGTTTCCTTTTGCTTGTAGTGGTAGTAGAGCTTAGGGTGAGTTTCTATTTTGTTAACAATACAGAAAAATCAAATCTGTTCGTTCCTTTACCATTAAAAATAAGTTTTCTATAATTTGGCAACGAAAATATCTAGTTTTTGAAATGTTAATCTCACGCTTTTTTAAATTTATTATTATTATTATTATTATTATTATTATTATTATTATTATTATTATTATTCATCTTTCAACTATGAATACTTGAATTGGTGGGAAGGGATTCTAAAACTAAAGAAAGCGGCGCAGATGATTTTCTCCCCCATACGTGACATAGTTTTTGACTGTTTTTGACTAAATAAATACATAAAAACATCTTTATTTTCTATCTGTTCAATAGACTGATTTTCCAGATATTTGCACATAATATTACCTGAACTGGGTTAGGGCATAGCCAGGAGAGTTCATTTACTCGAAGCTCCCTCTTACTTTGATAAGTTTCTCATAACTTATTTGGAATTTATGATATTCTACTGTTAACGTCATGTTTGTCTATTAAACAATCCTTTATTTTCAATTTGTATTCTTATTGAAGCGTTTATCTAGGATGGGCTCAGTTTATGCTTGGGGATACCTTCAAATAATTTTAATGTCTTCTGTGGAACGTTCTAGATTAAATTTTTAACACAATCCGCCTTTGATAAGTCCTCAAAAAATTTTACAGATAATCTTATATAATTATTTATTTTTCTATTTTCAGTTCGTTTCTAATTTGCCTATTTGACACATATCATGGGGGCTTTAATTATGCGCCTTCGTTCTCTGCTCTCCCGCTAAGAATCGTTGGACGGCCCCGTTCTACGAGGATCTTCGGACTAGGGCGCGCTCGACACTGCACAGACGACTTTACCAATTGGCTCTCACGATCTCATACCAGAGCCTGTTTATTTGAAAGATCAGATCATTCTTTAGCAATATTAAAATGTAGGTTTGCAATTTTGAATTTACATAATCAGCGTTATCTTCCTGTGTATTCATTACCTCGAACTCGCCACGAAGCACACAGGCCTGGCTAGGAGTGGTCTAAGTTACAAATAGCTCTACAGGCGAAAACAGTGAGAGGTGTTATTAATGTATAATGTAAATTTTATTATTTTACACTGAGTGAAGCTTTTACATAGTGAAAGTAGGTAAAATATGTAGTTAATATTGTATATTAAATAACGGAACCATCATCGAAACAATGTTACCCAGACCACTTATGAATTAAGATGGGTCGGTCACGACCCGAAGGGGTTTTTATTTTCAAATGATAAACATAACTGACAAAACAATTATATTAAACAAACATGTTAATTTTTACAATAAAATATTGCAAAAATGTAATATTCATTTGTTGGTGATATTTTATCATCCAAGTGAAACTCTTCCAAAGATACTGTGTAGAATAGCTATAGAAAAATAACAATTAAAAAAATTCGCCGTAATGTCCTTGAATTAACTATGTGATATATATCTCTGACAAAGTAGAATAAAGATTTACCAATATTCAGAACATACATTCTGACTCCCTTCTTTATAAAAACAGTGATTTTTCATTTTCCCCTATGAACCCTAAAAGCATCAACTCCTGGGGTGAGTGAGAATGACTTCCTATACACCACAATAGCGTCAAAAAACACTTTTGAAAGCTTCCAGCTACCATCGTAATTTGGTAATAACTTCGATCCATACTTCTATCGAATGTCCGGCGGCGAGGTTCTGAATCATAAACTTTGACGGCCGCTGAGCGCCAACGGGTGTGCTAGAGCTCTCCTCACCTCGAACTTTCTCACAAAATAAACCTAAAACACCCAAACTATTTTTCAATAGTGTCGAAAAACATTTTTAAATCCATCTGGTAAATCATAAAGGATAAAGAAAAAACAATAAAAAAATACATAACGAAATAATGCTGTTAAGCGTAAGATGAGTTGTGTCCAACCCAATCAGACACACGTTCTAACAAAAACTGTTATTATTATAACACAGACCCGATTGTTGCAGCTTCAAGAACTGGGAGAGATGAAATGAAAGAAAGGATTCCTAAGATTACGTGATATTGAGATGAAAAGGGAAGTAGCTTTCCACAAAGTTCCTTGGATTGCAACCGACCCGGACCTTATCGTTTGAGGAATAATTAATAATGCGGGTAGCTGTCGAACGATGATCCACGTAAAATGAATATTATTTTTTGTTTACACTATTTAAGCTGGTATAAACTTTATACCTGAATAACAGTAACAGTAACAATGCTTAGAGAATAATATCAAAAAGAAGCAGTCCAGAATCAGCGTCCGACGCTTCAGTTGAGATTTGTTCGTTAGAGATGCGACATGGATGTTGTACATTAAACACATACATATACATTAAATCGATACATTAAAGTTGATGATTTTTTCTCGTCGATGTTTTTTATTCGATATTTATATGTGGTCCATGTTTTCTTTGTGAATGAAATATTTCCGTACTCACAATTTTGTATAAGTTAAAATACGAAATATTAATAATTGAGTGTACCACTGTCAGTTTGGTACTCGAACCAAACGGACGAAGTTTGTACTACTTTCATCCAGCAGTCTATACTTCGGTTTTTATAGCGTGGACGATGACATTAGGTCATTTTTACACCTTCTGCCTTATAAAATGAATCTTTATAACAGATAAGCACATTGTTGAGGCCATGAGCCCCGTTGAAAAGGACGTTCGCGAATTAATTAAATAGATTCATTTTAAAAGGCGGGAGGTGTAAAAATGATCTAATGTCATCGGCCACGTTACGAAACCCAAGTATAACTCTCGCCCGAGATGACCTCCATATCCTGGTATTTCCAACGTCTTTCCTCGCATTTAGCACATGGAGAGACGGTCAATCCATGCGCCGTGGGCATAAGGCCTTCTTCCTCTTTCGCATCCTTCTAGGGCGAACTGAGAAAGCTCTGATCTGGAGATGACCGTGAGTGCCCATGCTTACAGACACAATATTGTTGAATGTCCTTATTATTTTTTCTTTTGTTTTATTATTTAAATATTAATGGTCGATGAATAATCACAGCCACAGTATAATTAAATTCTCCGCCGCGCGAATGTAAATGTTAGATATTACAGTAAACCCTCATTAAGACGAATTTCAAGGGACCAAAATAATCGGAGTTCGTTTTATAAAATTCGTGGTATCTTAATGTGTTATAAATGTCTGTACTACCGTAATCCCTTGCCGGAACCGAAGTTTTGTTCGTGTTACGGCGAAATTTGTGTTAAGAGAGTTCGTGCTAACGAGGGTTTACTGTACTAAACACTTTTAAAAACATCGATGGGTTGTGGACGATGCATTATTAAAATCGATGTTTTAATTTTAAACATTTATGTTTTGTGGCCGAATATCAAGTAGTTCGAGCTGGTCTGTTTAGGTATTTTTTAATCGGATGTCTTAAATAACTTGCCGTACATAGGCAACCCTGCAACTACAAAATGGCACACACTCCCATGTCGCCATATCAAGTAACGTGCGACATGGCGTTCCCGTGTCGCTACAATAATGCTGGAAAGAAGACTGCCATACCTGTTTCCATGAGTAAGCTTCGGAGGCGACTTATGGCTTTCTTGCATTCCACCTTCCTGCACAAATTAACACAGTGGTGAGAACGGTGGTTTCCGCGGCCGGAGTAAATAGATTTTTGGACTCTTCCTCTGCGAGAGTCCCGTCCTAGGCACACAGTTGCCAACGTATCGGTCATCTTACTGAGACCGTGCTGAGGGTGAACAAAAATCATCTTTCTTGAGCTCCTGGGGTGTATGCTCTTATACAACTTCATAATGTACAACTTCACAAATCTCTAACGAGTTTGTTTCTTTCTGATCTTAAAAAAATCAGACTCTTCTTAACAATAATACACCCAGAAGAAGTATGTTTTGAAGTATTAATTCATTAAAAACTGTTTTCGTCGACCACCTCCTTACAGGGGCAAGTTTCTGAGATCGCACGTGCTAATCTGAACGAAATGTGTTTTCTTTTTGTCGAGAACTGCTATGATTAACTATTCGCATTAAAAGACGCAGAAAAAATTTAATACCATAAGACCATTTTAAAGCATGTGTCTGTGAATTACATTGTCTTTTTTCTTCCGTCTTTCAAAAGCCATATGGGCATCACATTAAAAAAAAGCGTGATGTACAATTTTTTTACTGAGTGTATATTTACGGAGACACCAGTCACGGACGGAAATACGGCGAGTGACAGGCAACTATTTTGGAGTGTGTCACTAGCGTTTCGTTCCCAATTCTGTTGAGACAGCGCGGCGTCTAGAGGCCAAGATCAGCTGCACTTGACTCACGATCGAAACCACTGAAGGAAGCAAGAATGAATTAAATGAATTCATTATTTCCCCCCTCCCCGCACAAAATGATGAAATTTCTCTCCCTCCCCGAACACCCCGCAATTTCTTGAAACTACTATATTTGGATGTGATTCAATGATTGTTTACTTTAAAACTCTTAATATTATTAATTGAATATTGTGAATTAATAAATGTAGATTTTCGTATTAGGACAATAAAACCTGATTAGATATGAAGTAGAATAATTAATACGCACTTCAGTTTCGAGTCCTCCGCTATTAACTGGTCCCTTTCCATAAATTTTGCTCTTGCCTTTTCGGAAAAAGCTTTTGTCCTCGATAGAACAAAAATTTCTTCTACTTTTAAACCAGAAACATCATTATATTCTGTATTGGGAGAAAGCATCTTGCAGTGGCCAGAGGAACCGACAGGAGTGGTGTCTTGAAAGCAATGGAGAATAAGGGGGATGAAAAAGGCATTCCTATAGGCTCGCAACAGCAATTATTTTTGAATTGACGAAAGTCAGCTTAAAAAAATCCAAATGCGTTATTTATGGTTTGGAAGATAATATGGACATTCGTCTGATTATTAGTACCACTACGAATGCAGGAGGACATACATATTTGCAGTAACTTCAAGTGGAAGGCAAGCGAATACCGGACGTAATAACAGAAGCGACAGGTTTCGAAGGGCGTTGGAGGTAGATCCCAAATGCCGAAATTGATGGGCACGAGAAACACCGATAAAATGACCACCCAAGCCGCACCACTTTGCGGGTTCCGTAACGGTGACACTGTGATATCTCAATTTCTTACGGTTTCCTGCTAGTTGCAACTTAGTTTCTCGCAGCGCTACTGAACCGCCAGTACCGCCTATTGAGAGATAAGGCAGCCAACCCGAGCTCCAGGGTTTTCATCGGTTCTTGTCTGTGCTCGGTGCTGTCATTTTTATACTCTAACACATTAGACTAAACTGGAGTCGGGGAATATCATGTAGAAATCATTCGCATCCATTTCACGAACGTTATAAACTCATTGTTTAGTCATTCAGTCAATTTTAATATTTTGATATTTTTTCGACATGAGAAGAAACACGTGACTCCGGTAGCGGAAGACTAACTTCCCTTCCGGAAGATTCTTCGGGTCCATCCTTATTCACAACTACCGCGCTGTTTTCGTCTCTCATTGGCGTCTTCGCAGTCAGTCTTTGCCATTACCGATGCCATCTTATGTCACCATTCTCATTAGCGTCCTAATGACAATTCCTATCACAATCAATACTGAAATCGTCATCGCCATTACCATCACTACGGTCATCTGCATTGCCATTGCCATTGCCATTGCCATTGCCACTGCCACTGCCACTGCCATCACATTCGTCTTCGTCATCGTTTATGTTAATGTAGGGTGCAACGTGCATTGCCATCGCCATTGCATTACCGCTACCGATCGATATTGTTAATGTCTCTCTCCCCACTGTCCACATTACAGCTGTCACAATCGTCATTAGATTCAACATCAGGAGGAAGTAATTGCAGCAAATACGAATAGAAGGGGACCATCGGCATCACCTTACATACAATAAAACTTTATACAACTACTAATGATTTCGATACTTATAACAATAATAATAATTGATATTAATATGGATATTAAAAAGAGTAAACAGTTTCACGAAATGTACAAATAAAACTTTTCTAAAAAATAATTAGGTTCAAACAATAGTGTATTGAAACATACTTATATCAATTATTAACTATGTAAATATGACTAGGTTTCTTTCAAGAAATGCGTGAAATTATATCTTATATATAATTTTATACTATACTATAATATGTTATACTTTGTAATACTATCTAATATAATATAATAAATTCATTGTTAAAAATAAAGTGAATTTCCGATAAATTTTCACTCCGTCCTCTCCCAACTCATATTAACCCTAGCAACTCCTCCCAATCCACATTTACCCCTTTCAGTATTCTCATCCCTCCTTCTTGTGACTATCCCTATCCCCTACCCTACCTAAATCTCTACACCCACCTACCTGCCCCATTCACCCCTTCCCCAACCCGATCTCAACCTAACAGAGCCGCATCTAATGCTTTCCAACCCTTTGCTCTCTCATCAATCGGAGTCATTCGCACCGTTGTTAACTAGGATGTATTGTAAACGACGCTAGAATTATGAATGTACCAACATTTTCTTTGTAGCAATTACAAATTTTTCGTGAATACAGGCTTTTTGTACTTAAATTAGAATTACATTCCTGTTTTGTACATCGCCATTTCACCCTAAACATCATCTTTCTCTTCCATTTATATTGCCACGCCTGGTACCATGGATTCATTTAATTTTCACATTCATAGTTCACGTTCCTTGCGTCCGATCTGCCTGTTTCGTGTCCTCCTTTCTATGTCCTCTGGCTCGTGCAGCCTCCGTCATCAGTTGGTTGCGCTTCCCGTTCAACTCGGGCAATAAGCAGTTGCCAACATCGTCGGCCGCTGGCTGATTCGACCGTCTCTGTCGACAATACTCACCGGCGCAGCGCGACAGCGAGCCGGGCCGGCACGGCGCCGCCGGCAGCTTCCGAGCAAAGAAAACGGCTGAGAGAAGGACGGGGCGAGAAGCAAGCAATGTCCACGCGCGGAAATTGCAGCTGAGGCAACAGAAGCGGCGACGACGTTCTGGGCGGAAGCTGCCGAAGTGACAAGGACAGAGACAGAAGGGGGTGAAATGGATCCAGTGAAAAGACGGGAAATCAGAGATAAATATCAGGAAAAAGGAAAATTGTACTGAAAGAGACTGTACGGGGAAAATGGAAAAGAAAAATGTGATAAAACTGGAACACAAGGGGTTAAATTTAGGCAAACAAAAATCAGAATTGTTCTCGGTTTTTCTCCTAAGTAAATAAAGTGAAAAGAAGATTGAAGCTGACGGATAGTATTAATCATAATTACATTTGTTTTGATTTAAGGAAGTCTGTGCAATAGCCATTTGAAAAATGCAACTTCCATCCGGCAGTCTGATTCTTATTTATCACATATCTCCTATTCCTAATCACGCACTTCACGTACCCTAGCCGACTTCGTGTTGGCTAATAACAATTGCATGCGGCTTAAGACAAAAGTATGCCCCGAAGCTGTTCCCACATCGACCTTTATCCACCCATTTTGGATATTGGGAACATTAACCAGCTAATTTCAGAATTACCCAGGATATAATAGCTATAACACGTACTTACATCTCCTATTTCAATGAATAAAACACATTATTTAAAAACGATTCATTGAATATGCCCTTAAACATTTCCTGAAGCCCCTTTAGCACGGAAGGCGTAGCCGGTACGATGACGCCCGTGCCCGCGTTGCGGGGGCGGCGAGATGACGCAAGATAGCGGCCGCGGAATCCTCATAGGCGGCGACAGCCGAGGCAAGCGAGACCCAGCGCCAGCGGGCGAGTGGACGACGGAGGCTGAGCGGGCGAGCGGCAGCGTAGGCGGGGCCCAGTGGGCGACGGAAACAGATGGAGGAGGAGAGAAAGGGAGGCGGAGAGAGAGAAGACGGGAGGGAGAAAGGAAAAAGGAATAGGAGAGAGAGAAGACGCGAAGGAGGGAGAGAGAGAAACGGACGAAAAACATGATGGAGAGAAACGGGAGAGAGGGAAGGAGGGTGGGGGAGAACAGAAGGGAGGGAGAAACACCAAAAGGTGAGAGGAAGCAGGAAGGGAGTAGGAAGAAAGGGGGGAGACAGAAGACCGGGGGAGAAAAGGAGAGAGAGGCGGGAGGGCCGCCGTGCAGGCGCGCGCGCGGCGGCAGTGCAACGCGCCGCGTGGGCGTGGGCGTGGGCGTGTCGACCCTGGGCCGCCCGCAGGCCGGTTTTGCAGGCGCAGACACACGTCGCGGCCAGCTGACGCGTCGCGTCGCGTCGCGCCGGGACGGGACGGGTTGGGACGCGGGCGACGCAGACGCGACGCCGTCGCCGCGTGTGCGGCGCAGATGCCGCCGCGCACGCGCGCAAACGCACGCACGCACGCACGCACGCACGCACGAGCTCTGCCACTGAATAAACGAGCGATTCGCTCTTGCGACGACGGGCCCCGGAGATCGCCGCGGTTATCACGCTCGCCTTGGGTGCACGCGCTCCCGGGACAACTTCCACCGGCACGACCTGACGGAGTGGGCGGCGGGATACAGAGTTGACTCCGCAACACAGGCGTGCGCACAGAGGGGCCAGGGGGCTGTAGGTACTGATGGTCAATTTTAGCATAACATCGATACATTGATTCATCACCAAACGGTATTTTCCCATCCTGTTTTCATTTTGAAATATAGTACTTAAAAAATGAGTTATTTTTTATTGTTTTGTCACGTATGCGACATTTGTTAATATTAATGTTTATCGAATGTAAAGAAGGAAATAAAAAATAAAGGACATTGTGTTTTGCTATTTTTCCATTTATTCACTTTCATTCCTAAATCATCCAAGTAAAATGTCCTGATTTTAATATTATAAATAGCATGTCAATATTAGTTTTAAGTACATTGTGCCTTAAATTTGACTGCCATCTTAATTTTCCAATGAATGTTCTATGTAGTCAAGGTTCAAAATGGAGCTTAACGATATTATCATGTACCAAATTACCGACGTGCACACACGTACGCACGCACGCACACAAAAATAGATACGCGCTCCCGGGATAAATTCCACCGGCACGGCGTTATAGAGCGGGCGTCGGGATACATAGAGTTGTCTCAGCAAAACAGGCGTACGCAAAGAGGGGACCAGGGGGCGTGGGCATCCTGAACATTTTGGAAGTGGCCTCGTAGCCTTAAGCAATAAAACATTTTATATCCATAAATATGTTCAATCCGTGATTTTCCAATTTTTTTCAGACAATTTGCGGAATTGAGCTAAATCATTTGGGGAAAAGGCTCTCCCACCTATTAGTCAAATCTGTAAGTGGTACAGCACAAAATTACATTATTAAGAGTATCGTTAAACTTGTAATTTTATTATCATTGTTTGTTTATGTACAAATAACTCTTTTATTTTACTAGTAAAGGGGTCTTATGCAAGCCAAAAGCATACTGGAAAAGGGTCCTAGAAATGAATTGCTTCACTTGTCTCAAACTGGGAACGCCTATGCTCAGCAATGTTGTCGAAAGAATAGGTTCACGGGACGCGGAACAGTGACAGGATTTTTATGTAATTACATATTTTTGTCTTTCTACTTACCGTTCTAAAAAACTGTAATCTTGGCCAATCGTCGCCAATCTTGACTAATCACCGTTGTGTTTTGTCCAATCGGGACCTTACTCGTCAGTATAGTGACGTCATAATGATCAAGTTCAGCCTTCCGATTGGATGACACATAAACAGCTGATATCCTTCAAACACAACTCTGTGAAAACCGCAGTATAACACAATATCCAATTTTTTCGTTAGGTATTTTTGCGTATTTTGTACTATATTACATATTTTACATACTTTGCTATTTTCACAAAATATGTTTTATTTTCTCAATTTTCTTCTATGTTATACACATCTTTTTATGAAAAAACAATTTTAAAAAATCAGGTTTTCCCCTACATTATTACTGAATGCTGTCGAATCGAGATGCGCCACGTTAAGACTATTGGATGTTCTTACAGTCCGGTGAATCTACTTCAGTTATCTCAGTGGCGGAAGTGCGAGTCAGCTACTGAGATCATTTTCACCTTTAGGCGAGAAAAGTATTACTGACGCCGGGTTTCGTGATCTTTAACCTAATTTCCAAGAAACTTTGGCGATGGCCGACGTGCAACACTTCATGACAATGCTGCACGCTGCAGTGATTGTTTGCTGGTCGTCGATATCGTCAGTATGTGCGAGAGCTTTTATTGCGTCCAGTCTGGCTGCTAAACTACTGTCCTGGGTAGCAAGAGAATATTTTATTACTGACGGGAAAGTTATATGGTGCAACATGTGCATCAACTTGTAGTCTCTTCATGATTTCTAAAACGTTTGTATTCTTTTTAAAATTTGTTTAGGAAATTTTTGATAAATGTAATTTCGTATTACATAAAGGTGTTTTATAATTAGTGTATTTTAATATTACATATTATATCTGATTTTACATATTTATGTATATATTTTGGCGTTTGATACTACATATTTTTCTGCTCTCTAGTGATGATAGTCTACCCTCCTCGAAAGGTAATAAGGGTTGTTCAAAATATTATAGACCACAAATAAAACAAGAAAATAACAAATAATTTATTATATGTTGTATATTGTCTCTTTATCATCACCGTCCATGCGTACCCCATCGTTTATTTTTAATATTCGACATGGCTCTGAGGTTGTCAGACCAGACCAGACCAGGACTTGAGTATTATATGCGCACGTTTTCTTGAACCCCGGAATACCTACCCCCAAGTCATTTGCCACCATTACTTGAATTAAGAGTAAATGATAAAAACGAGCGTTTAAAAAAATCTGATAACCAAAAATATTTGCTCCCGTGTAATAGAAACTATTTTGCATCAAAAAACCAACTACAAATTTAATATCTAATTCATTTTGTGAAAATAAACACACTCCCCACTCCTCTCGCAACCAGCGAAGCGAGGGCTCAAGAAAACGTGCGCGGATTATACCTGCTCCCCCATGCAGCCTCAAGCAATCAATCAATGAAATGCCGCTCCTTGAAGACGAAACACGTCCTTTTTCTTACAGCAAATTAGTCGGTCCATCCGTTCTGCTTTCCCCGCGAATTCCGCAGTCGGGTATATGTGTGTAATTTTCTCGAATTTTATTTTCATTTTTTTGTGCATCTCCCTGCGCGCGCGAGTGCATGGGCAGAAGTGCGCGTGAGCGTACGCAAGTGTAACTGATATGTGTAGATGCGGTTACGATATTCTTTCTAAAGCTAAGGAGACTGAAATCGTTTTCCAAATCATTTTTTCGTACTTTATTTCCATGAGTACGTAGAAGCGCATAATTTAATGTAATTTTTCTGATCTACAACCCCTACATACGTAGGTCATTCGATAATTAAAGAGACAAATTGGTCTAGAGAAAATAGAGTTGCTAGAACAAGTTTGCTAATTTTAGGGCTTTAAGTTGGAATCATTGGGATGATCCCTGACCATCTGAATGCTCAGCAGTGTTGTGTTCATAACCTCAAAATTCAGTTGAACGATAGCGAGTTGACTTGAAAATCCCACATTGCTTGAACAACGTTCTGTGATTCGTTTTTTACTTGCTGAATGTGAAGGAAAAAAAGAATGGAATAACTAGAGTGTATGGTGAAAGTGGGTTGATCCGTTCAAAAGTGGTCGACTCAGTGACTGACGAACACGTTCTAGCCGTATCAGCATGAAAAGTCATGTTGGCGGTGCTCTTGGAAGCTCTATGTGCGTTTGTTTGTGATTATCTCGATGAACAGCGTATAATAAGCAACCAATACTACTCAGATATGCTTTTAAATAAGGTGCAGCCAGACATAAGAGAGAAACGTCGTTGATCTCAAAGGAGAGGTGTGATTCTCCAACAAGACGAGACAACGCACATCCTCACACAGTTCAACAAAACTGTGAAACCATCAACAAAATGAGTTGGGAGGTATTGCCTCATCCCCCTTACAGCATCGATTTAACACCATCTGATTTACCTTAGTTTGGTTCACTGAATGAAGCATTACGTGGGAAGAAGTTCTAGGATAACGAAGATGTCTACAAATTTGTGCGAAATTGGTTCAAACGCGAAGATAAAGAGTTCTGTGCAGCCAGTGTAAAAAGCGGGTACCAGCGGGTACCCGTTAGGACTAGTGCGTAAATGTTGATGGAGATTATATTCAAAAGTAGGAAAAGTCCTGTTTTGTAAAAATAAATAATTTATTTCACCAGACAATTTGTCTCTTTAATTATATAATAATATTCATAACATTTTAATAACTTCTCGAGTGTGCAGATGTGCAGAAGTGTGACTTAACGTCACTCACGGCTACACCACTTCTCGTGCAGCAATCGAGAATATGAGGTGTCATTCGACGCGTCTCGGTCTCTTGATGGTAAACTGATAATTTGTTTTCGGATCCGGCCAGAAGATTCAAAGAAATTCTCAAAAACGTGTTTTTGCATTTAGGCCCTGCGTTCTTAGTGAATATGCCGAGAATTAAACCAACGCCATCTAAATAGATCTACGTAGGTGGCGTTGATTAAACCCCAGTACCCCATGGTTACTTTCAGTCCGCGGCACCTTATTTTCTTCCATGAAGTTGGCACCCTGATTGTTTATAAATTAGCCAAATGAAATGAAAATCGCGCGGAAGAATTTGTAAGATACAAAATATTTCCATGTGTATTTTTTAGAATAAATTTGCAAATTGCCTTAGAACATTAAATTTGAACCTGCCTTGGAATATTCAAACCATTATAATTTTGAAATTGCAATATTACCAGTTCGTACCCCGTATGGAGGTAATATAAATAGCCATTGGGTGTTGGGATATTTTGAACGAAGTATAACATTAATAGCTACTACGATTGTTTGTTAAGTCCAATGCCAGATACTGTAAGAACATATATGAACAAAACTAGGCAGGAAAGAAAAGTATTAAAGACATTTTTAACACATGAAAGTACTTTTAAAACAGTTTACAGCGTCGGCGACGTCACATTCAACTAGTACCAAATAACATCTTCGTGAGCCTTACGACTTGAATAAGCCCATCTAGTCTAAGTAAATTTGATGAAGCTTTCAATGTAATTTTACTGGTAAAGAGTAACAATATAACATTATTATGAATCTCTAGAATTGGAAAAAACTACCTACTCAACTAGTTTTATCCAGAACATTTATTTGAAAGAAATTAAAACTTGCCGTAACTTTAAAATATTTGTGTAGAATATACCATATCTTAATATTGATACAAAGTACGTTTTTGTTGAAATTGCTGGGTAAAGTATTGAGTCCCAATGGGGTTCAACTGCATTGGGGTCCAAACAGACCCCACGGCAGGGAACGTGTCACGGAACCCTACGGTAGGAACGGACGGTTCAATATTGCGCGACAAATAACAAGCATAAATTAAATTCATTGTTCTGGATTGAAATGACGTTCTTTGACTGATCATACACTGTACGCTGGACCAGATGAAAAGTTCCATCTCAAACATCTCATTATTTTCCCCTAGTTACACAATAATTCGATGGCAATCCGAATATAATGCGAGGGAAATTCTCTCAGAAATTTCCGTGATACATTAATTGAATATCAGTGCAATGTTCACCATGACAAGCATCATTGCCCAGAGGTGGACATTATGGTACTTCACGTCTATTTGACTTTTCGTTCCTGTGTGTATAACGACTAGCTCTGACTACTGAATCAGCAGAGGTCCTATGGTAAGGATTTTCGAATCTGGCCAAGCCGCACATAAAATAATACCAAAATCCATGAAAATATCATATAACTCCGTAGCAAATAAAGTCATTTTCCACAACAAAAAAATGTTAAAAATAGAATTACAAGGGTAATTTTGAGAAAATAGTTTAATTTTTAGAGGGAAAATAATGTTTGAAAAGATATAATGAATGCGTTTCATGGAAAACAAAAATAATATTGCTTTAGAACTATTTCAATACTCAACAAATTTAAAAAAATAGTAGATTATGAAACGATTATGAAATGATGGGTATTAATACAGGAGTGTGATACGAGCGAGGAACGAGTGATTATCGTCAACTTCACACGAGTGTATTCATACCCATTACATCGAGTACATACGGTACTTTTTCTACGACTTTTATACGTTAAAATTTTACATTGAATCGTTTTTTTACATTGAATGGCAGTTGACTCGCAGGATTCAGCCAAGGCCACTTAGCGGACAGCTACCCTCGCATACTGCTGCAGGTGGCTGTGGTTACCAATCCGCTTGCGAGGGAGTACTGCGCTAGTCAAATAGGATCAAAGTGAAATTACGATCCAATTAATTTTAAATAATAATAATAATAATAATAATAATAATAATAATAATAATAATAATAATAATAATAATAATAATAATAATAAATTAAAACTCACAAGGATAATATAATATCAAATGAATTTTAATGCACACAATCAAACTCAATGATCAATTAAGTATCAATACTTGGTTTGTAAGCTTCTCTGTGATTGGTCAAGAATCTGAATCATAATCTGTATCCTAATGAAATCTGTATCGTAATGAAATCTGTATCGTAATGAATATCATTATGCAACAGGTTGCAGCCTTCAAATGACATTATACAATGAGAATAGAAAAAGTGTTATTTTGTTCATTTGCAATATTAAGCCTCGTTCAGTTCATCAAGTGAACATGTCCGATTATTTCAACATATAACTGCTTGGTCGTTGTAAAGCATTCTGAAAATGATTTTACTAAACCTCTATCACTTTATTTGAGTCAAAATAAAAAAATATATCCATTTGCTTAATTTGTTTTCATTATTAATATTGAAATAAAAATGAATCCCTGTTTTAACCTTTTATATAAACGATTCCGGAAATGGGATAAAATTGTGAGTGTTCTACAACACTTACAAGGATAACGAATGACCCATTCGATTTGTTACTAACTCAAAATTTTGAAGAAAATTGAACATTTTATGACAGTTGTACTTTTATGGTTGGAAAACCGATGATCCAAATGTGCAAGCGTGATCATGAATTTTCTCACCACGTACTTTGCTTCACTGCCGTTTGAAAATGTAATGTATCTTTGGTTATTTATTCACTACATTAATACTCAGTGATCACGTTAAGTGTAATCCAATGGCTGGTATTTCCGTGTAAGGCGTTTTAACAAATGTGGCTGATTTAGCAAGAAAGTTCTGTTTACTAGCTCTGGAGGAGCGAAGTTTTTAAGTGAAGAATGCGAGGTTGTCCTTGATAAAGTATCAACTACCTCAGTTGCAGTAGTTGACTATACTTTTAACGAGAGATAATATGGAAGACAAAGACCGCGTTAAGTAGTGAACCAATGGGTGGAATAGAAATATTTTTCGGTGGAGATTAAAGGCACATGCTACTTAGACATGCGATGACTATTGCTCGAAATTCTGTATTTGAAATAAAGAAAGATTTGGAATTTCCTCATAACTTTCAATTGATACAAAACGAAGTGATGTCAATGAACGTGCATTTTCTAAGAACGTGAGCTATAAAGTGAAGCATTTCAATCTGATAACCTCAGAGATGATACTATTCATTTGCTCAAGAAACGAACGAACCATTGATCTGACTCTGGTAGCAGTGAGAGCTAAAGAAAGCTCACATAAACGTAGACGTAATTAATTTTCACTATATTCCTGTATTGCAATTTGTTATAATTTATTGCAATATGTAATTTCCTTTATTGCAATTTCCAATTATTTTATAAATTTTCTACAATGTCGCTGAACCGTTATCAACCGCTTTTGTCACTAGAGACGACTAGTAATAATATATTGTTTTAATTGAGTGTTTATTTTCAATTAAAAACTTGAACAAAAATATGTACGCTTTTATTCTAAATCCAAGCAACGAAAAAAGATTTCTCAGCAAACAACGTGCTTTGATGGTGGAAAATCCGAGAAAAATCTAGAAATAGAGGAAAACGAACTTTCCTTGTTGAGATAAATTTAATTAAAAATTCCACCTTTAAGTGGTGGGCGTCCTATTCAATACTGCGTACGGACGGGAGAAATAATTTAAAATTTCGCATTTCCTGTAAGTACTGCAAGATGTCTTTAATATTTTAATGCAAGTCCACAAACTCTTCCCCCCACACACTTTTCGCTGCAATAATAATGACACCTCTTTAAGAACACTCGAATAAACAAGGGATTTCTTTCTAATACGTGGCCGAGACGTCCTGAATTACGTGTTCCGTTATAATACGGTAACAGAAGACTTTGTTCCAAATAAAAAGTATGATTTTCCGCTTCTTCAATATGAGAAGGAAAAAATGTCATCCTTATTTAATGAGAGAGAAGTAATACATTATTGCTCTCAGTATCCTGGAGACAACCGACCAACTTCCTTTTGCATTTAACTGCATTGAGGTTGCTCTGAAAACTGCATAATTTCGTGTGATCAGAAATACATTTTTTGTTCCAAATTTGTATTTGATTTTCATATAAAAGACCAAGTTTTTTTGTAAACAAAACAGGTTTGTAAACAAAAGGGATATAAAACAGGTCCATAAAGAAACATTTGTGCCACGATTTAAGGCGTTGTGAAGAATAAAAGCTAACATTCACATTTATTCCCACAAACATTCCGGACTTACGAGCTCTACGACAGCTTTTCCAGGAGACGCTTAGCGCACTCACTTGTTCGTTAATCCTTAATCGTGACGTCACATTCGCTGTCGCCGTGTATTTTATGGATTCCATATCCTGAAATCGCAGTAAGACTTGGGAGTTGTGTGAAATTGAAAGCCTGTATTTCTGAAGAGCGTTAGGTCACGACTTCGAACGAAGTCTTCGAACGTTTCAAGTTTTTGCGTTCATCTTTATGGCCACTTGTACCCAAAAATATTTCACTACTTAAGAAAAGGTGTATAAACAAGCCAAAATACCACCAATGCTTCAATATAGGAGTAGGAACAATTATTAAAGGAGTGACCACCAATAGTCCAATGGTTCGGAATATAAATAACTACTTTAAAGAAACGTTACTACTTTATTACTAGTTTACGTTCATGTATTACTAGAGGTACACATATTCGTAATTATGGTAGATCTTGATTGGTAATTATGGTAGTACTGACTTTATTTGTAGGTATCAAATCACACGGAAAACAAAATAAGTATTAATATTGAATAAGTTCTTTTTGAAAATTCTGGACAATTTCAGTTATTTCTTTCATTTTTAATTCAATTTTCTTTGCTTTTGCATTCTTCACTATTTCTAGCAAAATATTTGGTTACCATCCAATGGCGATTGAGAAAAGTTAATTAGAGGATTAATGTTACGCATATCTATATGAAACAAATTAATTATGTGAAATCAAGCAACTGTTTTAAATATAAATAAACTCAAATTATACAATTTTCATTCTCAAAAACATCATTATTAATTCTGAAGACATTAATTTCAATCGCCGTGCTGAATGAAGGCTCTGCTAAACTTGTATATTCTTGAGACAAATTGCTTGTATTAAACTTTGGATAAATGAAATCTTGCTGAAGGGAAATTTTGTATCGTGTTCAAACTCTCCATTTTGATTTGCAAATTACGTTTCATTATGTGAGTGGAACGATGTCAAAGGGGAGGTATTTATGATGTAAGGAAATCGATGAGCCAAAACATACAATAAAAAATTTACTGCGACGTTTTGTATCTCTATTCCAACCAACGAGATAACAATCTTAACAACAAAAGTTCGATGAATAAACATCCGAGAAATTTATTCTAATATGAGAAGGCCAAGCGTTCTTCTCCTGACATTTTACGAGACTCGAAAACCACCATCAGTTGTGCCAAACTCAAACACAGAAACTGGGAGCTTCGAAGAAATTTCAATACACCACTTCAAAAGTAAAGGGCTAAAGAATGAGTTTTTACATCACAAACTGAAATCGTTCTCAGCATTGCTGTCTTTGAATTGCATTTCCATCAGAAGGCCGCATCTTGACATTCAGGAAAGTTAGCAGAAGTTTGTTCGAGATGGCAGCCACCGCCCACAGGACGCCCAAACACTGCTGTCGTTGACGTCCTCCGCAGCAGTCGTCTGCGGCGGAAAGAACGGAGATTGAGCTTCGTTTTCTTTATTCTCTGGAGTAATATATTCTTTCCCAATGCTCAGGTCACGTCGGAAACGTTTTCCGTCAGCTCACAGAAGAAGATAGCCTGGCTATGCTCTAGGACATTTACAACTTGAGGGTGATTCTGTTTCTTTTTTAGTAAAGATGGACATAGGATACAATAGGCTCTCTTATAACATGACACTCCAGACAAACTCACATCGTTGCAAATCGTTTCCGGTCAAAATAAAAATGTTGCAGGAACAATCGCCGAGATATTATCAATGCAGGAGAAAAGTGTCATCTCATTAAACATCAATTTTTAAGTGAAAAACTACGTTTAGAAAATAATATACGATTTTCAGGAAATCGGTCATAAAAAATAATACACAAAACATTTCAAGGGTAAGTTTTACTTTGTCTTTGGGCACGAAATAAAAAATTTCCATTTAGGAGAAAATCTCTCATGGAAAATGATTTTTTTGTAATTTTTCTGACAACTCGACAATTGATGAACAAACAATCCTCTAGATATACCTGATTCCTTTGAAATCGTTGTGTCAATAAGGAGTGCCAAACTTTTCAGTACATCTCTTCTCATGATGTTCATTTCCATTATCCCTTCCTTAGGTTGGTTGATTGTAGTAAACTAAATTAAGAAATAACCCACGCTTATAACGCACTTTTTCCCAGTGCATTGACCATTCACAAATTGAAAAAAATATTGGTGCAAATCATTGCGAATTAGAAGATAAATCCAAAATTATCTTGTGAATTTTTAGAAGAATAAAATTTTTTCCCATACGTCACATACAGTTTTTTACTGTTTTTTGACTAAATAAATAATCTAAATATACTAAAAATCATTGTCTCATCGTCTGGAATCATTACATAGAAGTGGCAGTATGTGGGGAGTACAGGAGGGAAAAATATTGCCTAAAAATAATTATACGCCAGTGGAAAATGTGGCAGGCACAACTTAATCGAAAGTAACTCGGTTGTGGCCTACAAAGAAACTAGCTAATACTTTAAACCAGCGTTAGATAAAAAAATAATTTTACTCAAAAAAGCGTCGTTGGAGTCTGTTATGTAAACAAGCGTCCATATTTTTCATGGGAACCAGTGGATGTCGACAGACGTCACAACAACAGAGAAAAACGAGTCTAAGGAAACACCGCAGAATCCTTCTCCACTCCTTCGACCGCGAGCTATGTATTTGCGGCGTCCCTTTGCCCAACACCTGGCGCTTAATGGCGCCCTTCGCCATCGGATTTTTTTCCAACAAATAGATCATCCACGCGCTATCTTAAGGGGAGAGCTACTTTAATTTTAACAGGCATTCATATTCCGCGTTCCTGAAGTGGAATGCGCGAACGTAAAAGCGATAAATAACTGCTCTCAGAAGCGTTCCGACTCGCCGCAAAGATGAAAATCTCTGTGAAGTGAGGGCCGCGCCGAAATGAAGCTCGGGTATTTCTGACATGCGCGTTCCTGCGCCGCTCTCAAAGAGGATTAGTCCGGCAATGAACAACTTTTTCCGCGTTTACGACCGCTACTTTTCCCCTTCTTTGAAACAAACGAAAAGAAAGCGGAAGCTTTCCGTAAAATCCGTGTGACATCTAACGCACCCACGAGCTCTCCAATTTCAAAAGAACAGTGATCAAACAGCCCGGATCTCACATCCTATCAATGCTACACGCCGAATCACATTCCGAATCTTCTGAATTAAGCCTCTTTCAAAATAACGTTTTGGTATAGTTATTCAACAATACGTAATTAACAGTTGCTTTGCTTAATGACTCCCTGCGTGTAAGCGAAAGTTCAATTTCATGCAAGCGATGAATCAATTGTAGTAGTTTTATTTCCTTGATGGTTTCCTACTGCAATAAAGAATCAACTTCAAAGCCGCAGGACAGAGTAAAAAGAACTAATCTGTGCTGTCCCATTATGTCGGCCAAAATCTGTTTCAAAGTGTTCAACTTGGAATGTGACTGGGGCGAAAGTACTTTGGGAAATACGACTTTGTGAATGGGTGAACTCGTCATGCGGAGGCATCAAACTATATAATTCGACAAAAGTATTGTGGCATTGTTCTCTACGATATTGGTAAACTCGAATGATCAAAGAAACATGTCAACATTGTGCTCTTTATTGTGAGAAACATTAAGGCAAAGAATTTGTGTAGTTTCTATTTTTTTCTTCAAAAATTAGATATAAAATTGTGAACGTTGATATTCCATTGAAAGGCATTTAATCTTACTTTGTAGATGGTGCAAACGGTGCAAATTACACTTTGCAGAACTACATAAATAATAAATAAATAAAATAAGTAAATTATTAAATAATAAATTAAGTAAATAACCAAATACTGACACACGTTTCTGATGTAATGATTGGGTGATTTTTTGCAGTAACATTTCAATTCTAACGAAAACTTTCGGAACAAAATGAAATAAATAGCAGACGTACATTTTCCAATAAACTCCATACGAATCCTCAAATAAATAGTGTGGATAATTTATGAACACGGTCTGGTCTTTAATTGATAATCAAATAACAACATAAAGTACTGAATATCCATGATCCTTCATTGAAATACCATCAGGGTAAGTCTAAGAGCTTCTTACACTCAACTGTTTTCCTTTGCTCTCACCACACCTAGATACTGTAGACCAGAGGGAAATTTATTCATAGAAAGATGCACGAGCGTTTCAAAAAAGGGGGATGGATATTACGAAAAATTTAAGTTTACAAACATTAGAAATATGAGTAATAAATTCATCCACCACTATAGTTTGCAGTAATTATTTTTTGGGGGTAAAGGATTGACAGTTCAAGCCACAAAAAAGTAAAACTTTGCAGAATAGGATTGGTTGTATTTCCGCACTAATTAGAATCTGTCATCCTTGGAACCATGCTTAAGGCTCAGAATAGAGTACGCTAAAAAATTAAAATTATTTATATTTCTTGAAAAAAATTAAATTCTGCTGTGAATCTTGGTAATAAATTATCACGAATTTGCAGCACACGTCAACTAGTAGTTTTACAAACCGGGTTATTTCTCAGACTTCATATCGGTTTTATATCAGTTTTAAAATATATTTATCTAAAGATTTATATTTTGAAACGAAAAAGTTATACAATTCGTATTCGGTTTATTTATAATTGAAACGCGCATAATTATACCATCGCAAACAATTTTCAATTAAATTAAAAATCGAAGACTTCACTGCAGAATTACTTTTAGTGTAATTGAGCAATACTTCTCAATATGTACACAATTTCCTACACAAATGAACATCTAGAACGGGTTGGGACCAAACATTCGTGATCTGAACGTCGAACAAGTATTTGCATGGCGAATGGAGATCTAATACACTCCTTTTCTCAGATTTTCTAGAAGATTATATGCATTTGAAGTATTAGTGTACTCAAGGGCGTTTTTAACAAATTGAGCACTACATCAAAAGAAAAAACATACACATTAAATTTGTGGATCTCTCTTTTAGAAATGATGCGAGTTTATGCAATGTGATATAAAATATATTTAAAACAATATTTTACCTTTTAATAATAATTTTGAAATTTGGTTTATTGGGAACGGACTACCCAGTCTTTGTGTTGCCCGAAACTCTCAAATTTCTTCCCTCTAAGCTTGAACCCACAAAGCATGAACTATTTTAGTGGCTCAATATCATTTGCTATCAATTTTTGCTTTTACCATTCGCTTGTTAATGAAGAATGTTTCGCGATTACTTATTTCGAGAGTCTCCAAAATGTAAGGACTTTAAGAGAGGCTGAAATTATATTTTACCTCCCAGGAGGAATTACGGCAGTATTTCAGGTGGTAAATATTTCATTTCCGACTCCTCCCCATAAGTATTTTTGAACATAATAATAAAAAGTTACCTTGAAATAAAGTATATTCATAATAGGAGTACTCCATGGTGTGATATTTGTTTCGAATAAATTCAATAAAATGTCCAAAAAAGTGGTTTGAGAGGGAGCCATGGCTTCCCTATAGATACATTTTTAATAACAAATGTTGAATGGTTTTTCAAAACTTTAAAAATTTAAATCATATTCACGAAGGGATTGCTCCTTCGTATATGATATGAGCATTATGTGATAATTGTTTTGAATTAAGTGAGTAAGAATATAAAAAAAATGTTCCCTTTGAGGGGTCCATGGCCCACATGCCAAGGTATTATCCCCTCTCTGGACCACCTACTGTGACATCCAAGCCTATTTACCTTGTGCACTGGGGAAGGGGCACCCCGGTTCACAAACACGCCGAGTGCCCGCGTGGTTATCGCATCTTAATCCCAAAGCACCGACATCGGCTCCCCGGCCGACGCGATAGCGGCAGTTCCGCGACGCAAAGCGGCAAGGGCGGCCTCGACAACGAACCCGAGGATTGCACGACTTCCTGAGCTTCCGTGTCTCCTCGGCCCAGCTGCGGGAGGACGGGGGCGTGGGAACGGAGGGGGGCAGGGCGCCCCCTAACAATACCGCCGCGTCTGCCTAATTTAAGCCGGGTTAGCCGGCGCACTTCGGCCCGTAAGCTGGAAATAATTAATTTGGGTTAGGCGGCAGCCATTAAGCAGCGGTGTGCACGGCCTCGCGCAAAGGCCGGGGTGGGGGCGCGGGGACGCGAAAGCGGCAGGAAGAGATGCGAATCGTGGTGGTGGTGAAAGCAGTGAAGGTGGTGGTGGTTAAGGTGAAGTTGAGGATAGTGAAGGCGATGATGATTGTGACGTTAAGAGATGGTGATGGTGTTGAATCCGGTGGTGGTTGTGGAGGTGGCGGAAGTTGTGGTGGTGGTGGTGGTGGTGTTAGTTGTGGAGATGGTTGTAAAACTTGTGGCGGTTGTGGTAGTTGTGGAGGTGGTGGTAGTTGCGGACGTGGTGTCCTAGTGTTAGCGGTTTGATGGTAAATGAGGTTCAGATGAAGATACTGTAGGGTGTGTAGATGGGAGGTTGGTGATTGTGGAGGAGGAGTTGGTGATTTGTAGGTGTGTAGAAGGAGTTGGTGATGCAGGTTGCGGTGGTCGTGGAAGTGTTATGCAAGTACGAGCGAAGATAACAGTGAGAGCATTCATTTTGATGACAACAAACGAATGGTAAAGGCGTCGACAGCTAAGGAATAATAACAATGAATGCAAAGAAATATGCAATGAACGGTGGGACGGGGAAAGAACGAAGGTACGTTAGAATAGAAAGGACAGCGAGGGGCAAGAGAAAATCGGAGAAAAAGATGATACGGAGAAATATCAGAAGGGAGACAGGAAGAGACAGAAAATAAAGAAGAATAACAGAGAGTGGACTTGAAAAACAGTGCGAAAGAACAAGAGATTTGATTCCGGACGCGTCAACGACTACGAAAATTGTGGATGCTAAGATAGCCCCCACTAAAAAAAAAAAAAAGTATAATTAGTCCCGTAAGTGTAGTGCAAGTTTTTCTCTCTCTGTAGGTGGTAGGGTTCTTTCCTATCTCGATGATGAGATCCGGTGCCAACCTACGTCAGCTATTTTGGTTTTCCCCAACCAGGTATCGTTCATCAGCCGGGCACCGCCCAGCCGGGACAAGCTCTATGCTCTCAACTGTCTCACAGTATGTGTGACAGTGTAGTGTATCTAAGCGTAAATAAGTAAGGGGTGAGGATAGGATACGGGAAAGGAAGGAAAGATCGCGCTCCCCATAACCTGTTTGTTGGGGTTCAGCTCCGACATTTGCATGGTGCTGAGAGAAGAAACCACGGAAAACCACCTATAAGAGCATCCGGTCGCTAGAATTCTACTCCAGACAGCGATTGAATGCGACCCAGCTATGTAGCTCGTGTCGAAATTCCAGCCACCGACGGGACTCGAACCTCGGACCTCCGGGTCAGAGGCACTGCAGTGACATCAATTGATGTTCTGGGCCACCTCTCCCGATGAAAGAGCAACAGAGAAAAAGCGAAAGAGAATGTTAAGGGCAACGTAGTGTGAAAAGGCAATAGAAATTCATCGAGGGGCGTAGTAATAGAGAGGGGAGAGGCAGGTTGAATTCGGCCCGCTGCGCGCCCCACGCAAGAGGACATGCATCCTGTTCGCGAACGATGTCCCGGCCGGCAAGTGAAGTCGTGCCGTGCGTGAGGGAGCGCACAAAGCTGCCAGCGGTCGGGGAATTTGCGAGCTGGGATGAAAGAGAAGTGGAGTTGAGCGCACCCAATGAAGGAGCCGCGTCTCCTGACAGCCAACGTCACATCGCAGTGTGTGACGAGTTCCGCGATCCGACCCGACAGACGAAGCAGAGACGGTGCTGAGGAGCTGGATAGGGGAAAGCGGAGGGAGACGGCGGTGGCGGGACGGTGGCTTGACGGCCACGGGGCATGCAGAGAAGACGCGGTCGCAACAAAAGGAAGGAAAAGCGCAGAAACGGAGCTGTCCGTTCAAGGTCAGAGGTGGAGCAGGGATTCGCTGTCGGGGTGCCACCTGAATCAAGTGCTAAAAGCATTTGCGGCAGAAGCGAGTACGATGGCACGAAAAGAGGGGCAAGGGGAATTGAGGGGAATAGGGGAAGGCACGGTAGGCGGGGAGCAACAGTGGGAGGCGGGTGAAGTAAGGGAAGGCAGGTGTGGGCAGAGCGAGAAACATGGGGGATGACGGAGGGATTGGGAGGCGACTGGGAAGGAGTATGGAGACAAGAAGTGATGGGGGTTGCTGTGGAGGGACAGGAGAGAAACGGTATGATGTGTGGGGCAGCAAAGAGGCGGGCGGGGCAGGGGGCGGGGTGAGACCGGGAGGCGAGGTGAGGGAGAAGATGCAAGGGGCGGGTGGCGGGGACGGCGAGCCGAGGAAGCGAACATCGATGACGAGGGCGCGGGGCACGGAAGCCTCTCGCCGGCGGACGTCGCTCGTTTGGCGGTTCCTAAACCCCGCGCATCCGCCGCCACCGCCGCCACCGCCGCCACCGCCGCCATCGCCGCCCCCTCCCCTCGTTTTCCGCTTGCACGACGCGGCGAAGCGAAGAGGGGGGTGGGGCCGCGAGTGCGAGCACGAGCGCGACCGCGCGCCGCGTCGTCGCGTCGTTTCGGTCCCGTCTGCTACGCCGATTCGGTCGCCCCCAAAACCTCAGCCTCCGCCGCCGCACTTCTTGTTGATTCATTTATTGTTAGTGATTCTGGGCGCGTTAAATACAGACGTCATTAGTCCCGTAAGTGTAGTGCATGTTTTATCGGGAGGGAGCTGTGATCTTCCCCTCCGGATGGCGAAATCCGGCGCCGACCTACTGTTGACTAGCGGGGTTTTCCCCGATCCGATATCTCCCACCAGCCGGGACAAGTTCTAAGTCCCCGACCGGTCTGTCGGGATATGTGGTAGTGTAGTGCATGTTAGTGTAAGTGTGTGTGTGTGTGTGTAAGGGGATAGGATAGGACAAGGAAAAAGAAGGAAAGATCGCGCGCGGTCCGTGGCCCGTTTGTTAGGGTACTGCTTCGGCATTCGCCTGGTGTTGATCGGAGAAACCACGGAAAATTACCGATCAGAACAACAGCCTGCGAACAGCTGCGAACAGCCTGCTAGAATTCGCCTCCAGACAGCGACTGAATTCGACCAAGCTGCCGATCAGAGCAGCCGGCCACTAGAATCCTCCTCGAGACAGCGACTGAATTCGACCTAGCTAGTGTCGAAAATCCTGCCGCCGTCTGGACTCGAACCAGAACCTCCCGGTCAGAGGCACTGCAGTGACATCAGTTGATGCACTGAACCACCGCTCCAGGTCGCACTTATTGTCACCCGAGGGCACGCCGCCCCCGGCGGCTCCCAAGGCGTACAGAACATCCGACACCGCTACGCAAATCCCGTCCTCGCTTCCCCTGCACTCGGCTCCCGCCTAAGCCCAAATCCGTCTCCGCCCTCGCCAACGCCCCGCCGTCGCAGATTTTCCACACATCGTGCGACCTCCCCGCGAACCTGTCCCCATCGGATTAGCTCTCTGCACCTACACACGTCTCCAATGCCGCCCTTAACGCACCTGTCACCAAGCGCCACGACAGGACGGCTCCCGTTGTCGTTTCCTCTTGCATTTCCATTCCTTTCAGGCTTTTTTCTAGCGCTTTGCATTAGAACATCCCTACCACTTATGAAACTACGGAATATCTCACCGAGCACTTCTTTTTAATCTGTTCTAAACCCTATTTACTTGCAAATTGTTTTCTCGTTTCTTATTAAACATTTTCCCCCTTTTCTTATACATCAAAATTACGGACATCCCTCTACTGTTTATTTCCTGCAATATTACGCTCCATCTCCTCCTTATTAACCCCGCCCCTCGTGGTAAATCGTTCATCTCCAGCGCCACCTCCGCCATCCATTTACTGTGGCGTTGCGGCGGTCGTGCTGCGCCGGTCGCCACATGGGCCGCACAGACGTCGCCCCGGTCCCGCGCCTCCCGCGCCGCCCGCGCGCGCTCTGCGGTCGCCTCGGCACACGTCACGCTCACGCCCCTCGCCCACGCGGCGCCCCCGCCCCCGGCCCCGCCCCCCGCCGCGCTCCGTCCTCCCCCTCCGGCGCGTCATCTTCACCTTACCTGCGTCTCCCTCCTCCACCCCGCTGCTCCGCTAAAGAGATAGATCGATTTCAGCCGCTGTCTAGAGGAGAATTCTTGCGGGCGGCTACTTGATCGGTATTTCTCCGATCAATACCAGTAGTCCTCCGGAGTAGTACCCTAAAAAGTGGGCCACGACCTCCCGCGATCTTTCCTTCCTCTTCTCCTTTCTTCGCCTCATACTTACACACACTTACATGTATTACACCACCAAACACGTCGGCAGATCAGTCGGCAGCTTACAGTTTGGTGTGGTGGGGGCGATACCCTAATGGGGGAAATAACTGGAGGATAAAACCCCGCAAGCCGACGAGTAGGTCCCGTAACAAATATTCACTAGAATAACGCGACTAATAACTATACAAGTTGACATGCCCGGAAAAAATCAATTAACGACGGACAGGGATGGACGAAGGCCCGGAAAAAATCAATTAACGATGGAATCAATTAACGGTAGGACGAAGAGTCGATGGATATCTACTCTTCCGCCCCCACCTCCACCACCAGATTTTCGCCTCCTCCGTGCCTTTCGATGTTCACCCCCCGACCGTTACCTCCACTCCTTCGCCTCCGCAGTTTCCTTCGTTTTTTCTTTCCCGCCTTTGACCGCGCCAACACTAGTACCTCCCATTCTCTCGTCTCGATCCTCCTCCTGCGTCCCCGTCTCCGTTTACTCCATCCTACCGTTCCAATCACAACTCCCTCCGTTCTCTCTTCTCCGCCTCGCCCAAGGCCCCAATTCCATGTCAACCCCGCCATCTCATCAACCAGCTCATCGGCCTTCGTCATCCCTTTCGCCACCGCCTCCGTCCCCGTTCCCACTGTTTCCCTTCGCCGCAGAATCCACCCCTCCTCCCAGTCCCCCTCCGCATCCCGGCGTATGCTCCGCGCTCTGCGTCTCGACGGTCTTGTAAGGGATTGTTAACTCATTCGGAAACGATTCCGAAGAATACCAACGACACTGTGCCTCCGACGACACTCTGCCAACGATCTCCACGGTAGTCGGCACATCTACATGTTTTTTCTCCCAGAAGGTTTTTGTGCTGTTAATTTTGTTGTAACTTGACTAGATGGTGCTGTAAAATAAAACTAAATTTTCGTGTCAAATGCAACCCGCAACACTCTGCAGATTTTGGAACCATTAAATAACTCCTGAACGAAGGGCCCTAGGGCATTAAAAAGTAATATTTTGAGGTCAAAGGTATGACAGAAACGTTTGTCAAACCGTAATCTACAGGATGAGAATATTTTATTACATTTTTTCTGGTCCGGCGCTTCTCGTTATTACCACATCTGCTCATAAACGTTCAGAATCTGCAACTAAATGTGAATAAGAGGGACAGAAAGAGGCAGAGACAAAGAGAGACACCGAGTCAGACAGACTGAGACAGGGACAGAGAGAAGAGAGAGAGAGAGAGAGAGAGAGAGAGGGAGGAGACGGAGAGAGTAAGGGAGAGGAAGGGAGAAAGAGGAAGATGGGCAGAACAACGTCTGCCGGGTTCCGCTAGTTTTATAAAACTTTGGGCACCCGTCTGTCTACAACGGAACCCGCCTGTCCTGGCGGTAAGGATTCAAGTAGTCCACTTTGTCGGAATTAAGGTTCTTTTAGATTATGAAAATAATAACTTACTAACGCACATTTCTTACTTAATCTGTAATATGTAGCTTCCAGGAGGCACGATGAAATTAAGGAAATCACTGTGAATTCAGAGGTGCATACCCATAGAACACTTTGCCATTAAATGTGGAAACACCAATACTGCTTGAACGTGCAATTGAACGAGTTTGCAAAACAACGAATATGCAATTCTGCTGCAAAACTTTCTATACAATTAGAGACTACACTGATCGTCAAAAAGAAAAATAATGTTTACTTTAACAAAACCAAGATATAGTGTAATGAATTAGTTTACATTTGCATTGTACAATTTTAAAAAAGACTCAATATGCCTGTAAGAAATAATGTACTTCCGGGTCAAAGACCCCCATCTCGATCGGGTTTTTGTCCAGTTTCCCTGATTCATTGAGCAAATGCTGAGATGGCCCCTTGATTTGCTTCTGGACGTAAATGTTGCTTCACTATGCGCACGTTTTATGGAACTTTTGCTTGTAGTGGTAGTAGAGCTTAGGGGTGTTTCTATTTTGTTAACAATACAGAAAAATCAAATCTGTTCGCTCCTTTACCGTTAAAAATAAGTTTTCTATAATTTGGCAACGAAAATATCTAGTTTTTGAAATGTTAATCTCTCGCTTTTTCAAATTTGTTATTATTATTATTATTATTATTATTATTATTATTATTATTATTATTATTATTATTTTCATCTTTCAACTATTAGAAGTTAAATTGTTGGGAAGGGATTCTGAAATTCAAGAAAGCGTGCGCAGATGATTTTCTCCCCCATACGTCACATACAGTTTTGACTGTTTTTGACTAAATAAATAAATAAGTAAATAAATAAATAAATAAATATGTTGATTAGCAAAACTGGCTTCTTCCATAATTTACCAATTGGGTAAAATTTGTGCGAAGTTTAGGATGATCTTCAGAATTTCTGGAAGGGATGTCATTCAAATTTAGCTTTTCCTATCTAAACTGTAGGTAGAAACACACCCATTCATAACATACTGTGTGTGAACGCGAGATTTTTGTTATTCTCATAAAATATTCGAAAGTGTATATATCTTTAAAAAATTGTATTTATTTAGTTAGGCAACATTTTTGGAACCCTATTTTATTTTGAGGGATTTTACAATATTAAACGTAATGTGTCGACTGAATTTTCCAGGGTACTGATATTTTAAATGTCATGGCATTTGTATGAACGCGCTACGCTTTTCTAGGACAAACACTAAAAAACGATCTCATCAGTACTTGAGGATTAATTTTACCTCTCATATGCTGTCCCAGAAAGCGGATATTACATATATACAATTTCTTTGATGACCCTGCAATGTACTGCAATTCATAATACAGACGGCAACTCGTGGATATTTTAATGGAACTGAGTTGATGCAGAAGTCGATAAAATGTACTCTGGTTCATGTGGTAAATGACTGTTACGGTAATCTCTTTGAATGTGTCGTATGGTTCTTCTTACAGCGTTTATACATCAATACTTCATAAAATAAATTTTGAAATCTGTTTTAGCAAAAAGAAAATAATTCTAAAAATATAAAGAAGAATTTGTAAGCATCTTTATGCATCTTTATGAATCTTTATGAGTAGGAGTAACTCAAAAAGTTTTAATAAAGTCTTGTTCCGAAAAAAATGTTTCTTTTTGAGTTTGCAGAACATAAAGTGAAGGCAAAGAGAAAAGCTTAGAAAACAAAAGAATGAAGGAAGGGAGCGTAAAAGGAAAGAGACGAAAGCGAATCGGAACGGCAAACAAACTTTCAAGAGAAGAAACGAGGATAAGTCGCATAGAAAAGTAATCCTAATAGGTAAATGGAACTTTCACAAGTGAGCAAGTTGTTGGAGAAAAGAGAACTTTGCGTAGTCGAAATAGGACACGATAATGCAGGAACAGAGGACAGCGGCACGGCGAGTGGCGACGCGTGAGGGAGGCGAGGGTCGGCAGGGGCGAAATGGGACGAAACGTGTCGGGACAGGGAGGGGGGAAGGGGGTGAGGGGCCGTAAGTGGTGGGAGGGGCGGGGTTGAGTGGGGAGGGGAGGGTTGGGCGGGCAGGGAGGCGGGAAATAGGTGGGGGAGGAGAGGGGAGTGGCGGGGTGGGATGGGGCGGAAGGGAGCGGAACGGGGCTCACGAGGGGGCGGGGAGAGGAGGTGCTGACGCAAAGTGCCAGTGAGAAAACTAGAAAAGAGCCATTCTCCGCTTCCCCGGCTCCCCACCCCGCTGCCGCCCCGCGTCGGCAGGGCGACCGCGTGCGCGCACGAGCAGCGCCAACGCCAGAGCAATGACGTTCCCGCCCGCGACGACGTTATTTTAAGGCCTGCCGAAAGCCGCCTTCCGAAACTGCGACGCTAAACCCTTTCAAAATATTGACAACGCGGAAGCTGCGCAAGCTGTGGAGGTAAAGACGGGGGAACACGTGATAAAAAGACAACTGGCGGCCGCGACGGCGGCTGGGACTGGGTAGTCGTGTGGCCCACTGCTTCATGAGTCTGTCCGCGGGAGACACGGGCCACTGCAGCGAGTCTGTCTGGCCCGGATTCTTGCATTTGAACAGTCCTGGGTAAGGGAATAGATATGCACCGCGTAGTAAAAATCCACAAAGACAGCGCTCGTTGCTCCTTGCGTACGAGTAGACCCCTTCTCAATCGATGGGTCGCCTTCATAGTGGGTACAAAATTTCTCAGCGTTTCATAAGCGACCGATTTTTTTTTCACACACACTCCTCATTTTCAAATGAGTGGGCGATGAATGACCACTGATAAGAAGTAGGGAGGTCACCCACTCCTTTATATGTTCCTCATTTGCCCCCTTCTGTAACGGTTTGTGAAGCTTTCTCAGGCCGCGTTCACTTCTGTTGTGGAAAAATATTTCAAAGATTTCGCAGAATATTTTGAGTTCGATTATACGTCGTACATGATTTGTACAATGAAAAGGTATGTCAGAAACGGGGTAATCCATTGAAAGGGCACAATTTCGAATCATCTCGAAAGCGCACACCGGCTGTTTGGCGGAGAGCAGCTAGTATTACCGCTGTTGTTGCAATGACTGACCGGGAGGTCCTAGAATACCAGTCCCGACAGTGGCGTATTTTCGATAGTAGCTAGATTACAAGATTGAATTCAGCTGCTGTCTGGAGGAGAATTCTAGCGGCTGGCTGTTCTCATATGGTTTTCCGTTGTTTCTTCGATCAATACCGCGTGAATGTGGGAGCGGTACCTAAACACAATCCACGGACCGCGCGAGATCTTTCCTTCTTCCTTGTCTTAACCTCTTCCCTTACACACACTTACACTTTTAAATATACTATTCTACCACACTATCACCCGAGAGTTTAGAGCTTGACCCGACTGGGGCGGTGGCGTGCTGGGAGAAAACCAAGAGGGAAAAATCTATCGCAACCCGATAAGTAGGTCGGTGCCGGATCTTACCATCCATTAGGGAAGGAACACAACCACCTGCGGCGCAAAATATTTACTACACTAACGAGATTAAAACTATAGCGTTGACGTGCCCGGAAGTATCTATCAATCAATCATTCAACCGAAAGCACACAAGATAACCTGAACTATCTTAATACGAATGTATTTAAGAAGAGCGTCTATGAAATACGAATCCTCCCCCCAAGAAAAAAATTATTTTAAACCTTCATTTTTTGGTTCAGAAATCCCTAATTCCTTAAATGTCGAGTACGAATAAGGCCCCTTCTTTCCATCTGACCGCCCTGCACCGAGTTGGCAAGTTGGTGGGCGGGGACGAGAGGAATTCTGGCCATGCAACAGTCAAGCACAAACTGTCACCGATACCAAACGTGTTGTGAAACGACGATGAACGACGGAAAAATTGTTCGTTCTCAAGGGCAGTCAATGGTTGTAAAGGAGGCATGTCTCTCAATCGAAATTTTAGTGAACACAGAAAGGTTTTTCTACGCTCGTGAGAAAAATACGAAACGTCCAAAGACGAATATACGAACATACCAGTGGCGAGTGTGTGTTTATGTGTTCATGTGTGTGTTTATGTGTTCATGTGTGTGTTTATGTGTTCATGTGTGTGTTTATGTGTTCACGCACATGTGTGTGTTTATGTGTGTGTGTGTGCGTTTATGTGTGTGTGTGTGTGCGTTTATGTGTGTGTGTGTGTGCGTTTATGTGTGTGTGTGTGCGTTTATGTGTGTGTGTGTGCGTTTATGTGTGTGTGTGCGTTTATGTGTGTGTGTGTGCGTTTATGTGTGTGTGTGCGTTTATGTGTGTGTGT